>PVKA01018141.1:0-44402 GCA_004027165.1 Ctenomys sociabilis | reverse complement strand
TGTACTGTCTATACACACACATCATGATTTTTTCTTTCTACAACCCTTCCTTTGTCTACACCTGTCAAAAGTGGGCACTCCATTGACATTCAACTAACTTAGGTGCTTGAACTCGACACCACAATCCAACACAGTCCAGCATTCTGCAACCATAGTGAGTTATTCAAAGAAATTGTCGACCATATCCATTTACAGCTCACCTTAATATTATGGGCTCACGATGTATACTTCATTTTTATACTTTTCTGCTGGATGGTTAAGACCTAGGTAGATCAAGACTTATATACCAACACAAGCGTATAGTCTCTCTAGTATAACAAGTGAAAAGCAGAAATACAAAAGGAAACGTACAACAAGTAAAATCAATTGAGTCAGATAAGGCAAAGTGAATGCCATATGCTGCAGGATAGTAATCAGCTTTTCTTCTGGATGGTTAACAACCTAAGATCACAAGTCAGAGTTGGAGAAATAGAAGAGCCACAAGGCCAGCCAAAATTTTGGCCCTAGCCTTTCAAGGTCAGCGAAGACTCAGGACATAGGAGAACCTGTACTGCAACATCATGAAACTCAGGTGAGCTCCAAATTTTCTGAACAAGGAGATTATGGAGACACAGAGGAAAGAGACTGAAGTTCTATAGTGTGCCTGGGGAGAGTCACATGGAGAGAAAACTTTTTCTCAAGCTCTCACAGAGAGCAATCTGGTCAAGCATTGGCCGTGACTCATCCACATGGATGACACAGACAATGGAACTACAGAATAATGTACAGGACTACAAGATAAACCCTGAGAGGACTTCAATGTCCTTTGTTTTCTTTTTCTTTCTTTTTTTTTTTTTTTTTTTTTGTCTTTTTGAGACAGAGTCTCACTATGCAGTTCAGGCTGGCCTTAAGCTCACTTTGTAGCTCAGGCTGGTCTCGAACTCACAACAATCCTCCTGCCTCATCCTCCCGAGTGCTGGGATTACAGGCATGCACCACCACGCCCGGCTCCTTTGTTTTCTTAATCTCCATAATTTGCTACATTCTGTTCTCCATTTCAGGAATATCTTACTAAAATTCATTCAAAGCTCTATAGATTTTGCAAGGTCCCTGAACCCAATCTCTTCTAGTATTTCTTCTACCTACTGCATCATTTCCCCTTCATTGATCCTCTCTGCAGCCTCTCTTCCCTGCCTCCCTGACTTCTCACCTAACTGATCTTTATACACCTGCAGTGCTCAATTTTTCAATCTCAGTGCAAGGGACATGACCTCAGGTCACATATGCTTCCTTCTTGTGGAGCAGATAAACACTTCTTCCAGCTACTCATCATCCATGAAGCTCTACATGACCTGCCTGCATACAGCTATCTGGCCACAGATGTTACTCAATGTTTTAAATTTACTTACCTATTTCATTCTGTCACATGACTGTTATTGCAATGGAATCCAATGCATTTCATAAGGTGTTCTCTGATTTAAATCCCAGTGGATAAAAAAGACAGGACAAAAAGGACAAACTTGAGAATCACTGTAAAACTTGACATATTCATTTCAGATTTTCCTATAAGGCTTCCATTGTGATTTAAGCATGACATCTCTTTGTTTAGAAGATTTGCTAAAGTTACAATTTCCCTTTGAATCTATTTGAATTTTTCCATGGTCCCTCCCCCTCAAGCAGAGAGTGTACTCCAAAGTCTACCTATTTCATGACATAGTAAGGGACTGCATTTTTATTTTCAGATTCTTTCATATGATTGGTATCGTTCCAATTTTAGTATATGTGCTGCTGAAGCGAGCACATGATTGGTATCTATAATGCCTCTGCTGATAAAAATAGAGTCTGTCCACTGTGTAATTCAGAAAGCTGCATTACATGTATCCAGGAGGTAGGACATTTCACTTATTGAAAGATATAGTCTTTAGTGTATTTTTTATTTGGCCCCTTTAAAATAGAATCATAAATACATAGTAAGAGATTGGGCTGGTGAGATAGCTCAGTGGACTAAGCACCTGCTTACGCAAGCACAGAGTTCAATCCCTAGCACCACATGCAGGGCCACATGCTGAGCCAGCCATTCAGACCGGGGAAGGTAGCACACATCTGTAATCTCAGCACTGGAGAGGCTGAAAACAGGAGGATCACTATGAGTACAAGATGTGCAGTGAGGCCCTGTACCAAATACATTAAAAAAAAATAGTAGGATATCAAATGTAGTTCTTTAGTGGTATAAAGGAACATTGAGAGGGGTAAAAAAACCTTAGTTTGGGGGAAATCATTATCTAGGGGACAAAGAAATGATTCAATCATGTCACAAAGATTGGATGGAGCAAAGAATTCTTAGCATGTGATAGCTAGAAAAATGATTACTTCTAAAACTGAAAGGCTAAACATCATCTACTAGGCATTATTAATGAAATGTACCAATATTTTCTGTAGTAAAAAAGTAAATTTTCAGTTATCTAAAGCAATTATTTTTCCCCAATAATTTCTCCCCTGAAAATACTGTTATGGATGTGCAATAATGTTGGCTTTCCACATGTCTTCCTGGACTTGAGTAATCATTACTGACTGTACTTAATAGTGTTGATCATCGTGTGACACAGATGTTCTGAAGAGCTTTGTTAACTCTATGCACTTTCAATGACCTTGAGTATGGATCAATAAACAAAAATAAACTTAGATTTACAATGATGCTCAGTTTGGAACAGATTCCCTAGACAGGAGATGAATTTCTCCACCTAGTTGAATGACTACCTCCCATAACAAGAGTGACATGGGGCTTCCAGGGGTCACTTCACAAGGGACAGCTAGGGTTAGGCTACATCTAGTCACAGTGAGTAATTGTTATCATGAAAGCAAACTGATTTGTATAAATTGCAAAATCCTTGACTTGTTTTTATCACCTGTTTCTGGCTTTCATTGTATTTAATGTTACCCAGAAAACACATTCCAGAAGGAATGTGGAAGACATAATTTAATGCTTTCATAATCTGAACTAAGGAAAGGAGGCAGCAGAAAGCTATGGAAACAGGTAGACTAGATAGAGAGTAGAGAGAGAACATAGCTTACAGCACCAAGTATTTCACTCATCTATCTAGTGTTCTACCTGGAACAAAACTAAATCAGCACTCAAAATCCATTCTCCAAAGAACAATTTTCAGAGCAATTAATCTTTGAAAAGTAGGATTTGCATTTTGAAAGTTTTACAGAAATGATCTGAAACATATCGTTTTAAGGAGTAAGTTGGGAAATATATCGGAAGTGCTATGATTAAGGTTTCTTTTAGCCTATATGGACTTGAGATTTTTCTTTTGTTTTGGTTTTTGCTTTTTGGTACCAGGAATTCAACTCAGGACCTTGCACTTTCCAGGCAGATGCTGTACCACTGAGCTATATCCCTAGCCCCATGCGCTTGAATTTTTCTTTTGCTCTTCAACTTCTGGGTATAAAGACATATCAGCTCAAATTTTAGGAAACATGGAGAAGATAGAATGGTGGGCTAATACCTAATGTTCAATGTTTACAGTATTATTATTTTTATAAGCCTCTAGTAGTTGGTAAGATCTATCTGGTAATTTGCCTTCTCTCCCTATATATTTTTCATATATTTGTATATGTGCATAAATGTATACTTTCACTCATATATATTTTGAGGCTGTCATGTAGTGCAGTGGTAGAACATGTGCTTAGTAATTATATAGTATGATGCAAAATTGTAGATACTAATATTTTTGTTCTAGAGACAAACATACAACTTATATCAGAAGTGTCACAAGATGACTTCTAAGCTAAGAGTCTAATAATTTTCTGCACTTTTTTCTCCCATGGATGTTTTATAGTTCTCTCACAACAAGTTTTATGCAGGTTTTAATTTCTGTACATAGACATTTAAAACTCCTACTGAGCTCCCCTTTATGACAGGTTAGTATCTTTCTCATGGAGGATGAAAGTTTTTCCCACTTCAGATCATTTTACAGAAACATATAAGACCAATGATAATAGTGGAGAGAACCCACAAAACCCCACTGCTGGAGTCTAGTGCTGGAGGGATTCACCAGTAATGCTATCAGTGTTCCCAAAGTAAGTAATTCTCGTTTTACAAAGAGACTGAAAGATGAGTCATAAAGTTGCCTTAAAAACTTGACATCTTGAATTTGGTAGTAGTGTAATTATGTGTATGTGTGTGTGTGTGTGTTGTATAGCACATAATCTTAGACTTTTTTCTTATTCCCTCAAAAAAACTTGATAAAAAAAAACTTGATAGAAGATATTGCCTGAGGATGAAAGAATCACAGAACGTAATCACAAAACTTGATTACAAAACCCAATCATAACTATTTAATAAACAAAGAAACTTCTTCCAAAAAAAAAGTATTTAAGAAATTAGGAGGACTCTATGTGGGCTGCAGGACTCTGGTAAACTCTGACATTAGACCCCAGCACACAAGCATGGAGCTTGTTCTGGTGCTGGTCCAACCTTTAAAGAACTTAGGAGGATTCTGTGAAGACTGTGGGACTCTAGAGATCTGCAATCTGTGGGCACAGTGTGTGAAGACATACAGATTTCCTGGTGCTTGGTCCATCTATTTAATAACTTAGGAAGATTCTGGGTAGCCTGTGGGATTCTGGCAAGCTGTATTCCTTGGCCCCCCACCATGCAGGTATGGAGCTTGTGCTGGAACTTGTCCAACCTTTTAAGAATGTAAGAGGATTCTGGGTAGCTCAAAAGATCAAGGTGAATCACACCCACTACCTCACTGAAGCTTTGTTGAGTATCAGCCAGTCATCCCCATTAGTAGTGAGAGCCTTGGTGAGTCTTACCTTGCTCCCCAGTGTAGCAGAAAACTTACTGACACACACCGTACCACTCTTCTACCACTGCTAAGTCTGAGTTAATTATTGGGAGCTTCAAAAATACCAAAACAAATGAGCAAAAAGCAATCTCAATCCTCAAGTCCACCCAAAACAAATTCAGGAGATAAAAAATACAACAACTTGTAAGTTAGACACTTTAAATTTCTCAAAATACAAATGATAATTGCAAAGAATTGCTCAGCTTAAAAAAAGACATAGATTCAGAAAATAGAAAAATGATGGAAACACTGAATGAACAATATAGAAAAGAATCAGAATGCATGAAACCGATTCATACACATATCCATGAAATTAAGAAGTCCATTGAAAGCTGGAAAATCTGCTTGAATGAAACTGGAGATAGACTTTCAGAATTCAAAGACAGTGTATCAGCGAATGAACATGAAAGGAAAGATCTCTTAAAACTAAGAAGGAACTAGGAAATAACAATTCAGTAGCTACAAGATGACACAAAGAAACAAGAATAATAGGTGTCAATGAAGCAGCAGGAGACAACACAAATGACATAAAAAGACTATTTTTAAAAGTACTAGCAGAAAATTTTCTAAACATGAGAAAAGAACCTGCCATACAGTTAAGCGAGGCATATAGAACTCCAAGAAGCCATACTAAAAGCAAATTTCCACCTAGATACATAATAATCGAGATCTCAGAAATTGAGCAAAAGAACAGAATATTAAAAACAGGTTGCTAGAGAGAAGATGCAGATCACTTATAATGCAAAGCTCATGAGAATCATGGCAGATTTCTCAACACAAACAAATCAAGAAAATTGTGGAGTAAACTATTTCAGGTCCTGAAGGAAAATAATTTCCAACCCAGATTGATGTACCCTACAAAACTATCTATTAAATTCAATGACAAGGTAAGATCTTTCCATGACAAAGAGCAATAGAAGAAATTCATGACCAGCAAATCAGCCCTACAAAGAACACTGACAGATC
This sequence comes from Ctenomys sociabilis, assembly GCA_004027165.1. Lineage (NCBI taxonomy): Eukaryota > Metazoa > Chordata > Mammalia > Rodentia > Ctenomyidae > Ctenomys > Ctenomys sociabilis. The sequence continues at coordinate 38,601 of PVKA01018141.1, read as the reverse complement.
TTCTAGAAAGAGACTTCTAGAAAGAAATTACCACAGCTTCAATATCAACAGAGAGGGCAAAAGAACAAGTAATTAAAAAGAGGGAGAAAATATGGAACCTACAACAGGAAAATAACATGACAAAGATAAGCCAATACGTGTCAGTTAAAACCATTCAATGTAAAAGGCCTCCATTCACCAATTAAAAGAAACAGACTAGCAGAGTGTATTAAGAAACACAATCCAACATTATGCTGCATAGAAGACACACTTACCTCGAAAGAAAATTTAAAAACTAAAAGTCAAAGGAAGAAAAACAATTCTCCATGTCACAGGAAATCAGAGAAAAGCTGGGGCTGCTATTCTGGTTGCTGACAATGTCAACTTCAAACCAAAACTCATACAAAGGGATAAGGAAGCTTACTACATACTTGTTAAGGGAAAACTGCAAGAAGAAGAGAGAACAATTTTAAATATATGTGCACTCAATATAGGAGCACCATCTACACAAAACAAATTTTGACAGATGTGAATTATCAAATGAGTAATAATACAATTGTAATCAGGGTACTTTAACACATCACTGTCACAAAGAGAAAGATCAACTAGGCAAAAAAATAAACAAATAAATAACAGAACTTAAGCAAACTTGTGAAGTAATAGACATGGTAGAACTTTATGTAGCATTTTACCCAGCAACAAAATATACATTCTTCTCAGCTGCACATGGACATTTTCCAAAATAGACTATCTACTAACACACAGAGCATTCTTGAGTAAAAGCAAAGGAATTGAACTTATCCAATGCATAGTGTCTGACCATAGTGCAATGAAATTGGAAATTCTTGACAAAAGAAGCTACAAAAGTATCATAAACACAAGGAAATTAAACAACCTCCTTAACAGCAAGTGTGTCACAAATGAAAATAAAAAAGAAATTAAAAAATATTTGCAATCAAACAAAAATTCAGGTACCACTTACCAAAACTTGTGGGAATATAATGAATATTGTTTTAAGAAGAAAATTTATAATAGTAAATTTTCACATTAGGAAAACAGAACAAGCCCAAATAAATGATCTTCTGCTGTACCTAAAACTCCTAGAGAAAGAAAATTCATAAAGCTGAAAACCCAAAAAATGTAGGAAATTGTACATCAGAGCAGAAATTGATGCAAAGGAGACAAAGAAAACAATACAAAGAATAAATGAACCAAAGACTTGGTTATTTGAAAGAATGAATAAAATTGATAATAAATCCCTAGCCAGTCTAATCAAAAAAAAGGAAAGAAAAAAATTCCTGCAATAAGGAATGAAAAGTGTGAAATCACTACAGACCTTATAGAAATTCAGAAGATCATTAATACCTACTTCCAAAATCTTTATACTCACAGGATGGAAAACAAAGAGGAAATGGACACTTTCCTACATATGTATGAAATAACAAAACTGAGTTAAGAAGATATACAAACTATGAATAAACCAATAATGGGAAATGAAATTGAAAATATAGTAAAAAACCTACAAAAAAGAAAAACACATGTTCTGATAGGTTCACAGCAGAATTCTACAAGAAATTTAGAGAAGATTTAATGTCAACTTTTCTCAAATTCTTCAATGAAATTGAAAGGGAAGAAATTCTCCTCAACTTATTCCTGGAGCCAACTACTCTGATTTAAGGCCAACCAGAAAGCTCAGCAGAGTAAAGCATCTCCTTAGGCAGATGGAGGGACCAGGGCTCAATCCCTGGCATGTCATGCAAGCCACGTCCCTGGGATGCGCTGAGACAGTGATTGAGACTGGACATGATAGCATATGCCTGTAACTCCAACTCTTGGGAAGCTGAAAGCAGGAAGATCACTATGAGTCTGATCTGTGTAGTAAGAACCTATAGACCTGTACTGAATATATATATATATATATGTATTCTAATACCAGAGAAAGATCCAACTAAAAAAGTGAAAAACAGGCAAATCTCTCTAGTAAATATGGATGGAAAAATGCTCAATGAAATACTAAAAAACAGAATTCTGCAAATCATCAAGAAGATTATACCTCATGACCAAGTGGGATTCATCTCAGGAATATAGGGATGGTTCAACATACACAAATCCATAATGTAATACACCACATCAATAAAGCCAACAACAAAAACCACATGATCATCTCAATAGATGCAGAAAAAGCTTTTTGACAATGTTCAACACTCATTCATAATAATAAAAAAAAAAACCTACCAAGAATGTCTGAATAGATGGTCTGTATGTCAACCAGATAAAACCTGGCTATGAAAAACCAACAGCCAACATCATACTAATTGGGCAAAAACTGAAGAGCTTCACCTTAAAATCAGGAACAATTCAAGGATGTTCACTGTCTCTACTCATATTCAATATACTTCTGGAAAAATTAACAAGAGCAATTAGACAAGAGAGAAAAATAAAGGGAATAAGGACTGGAATAGAAGATGTGAAGTACCAATATTTGTAGATGACGTGATATTCTGCATAGAGGACTCCGAAAACTCCACCAAGAGTCTTGTAGATTTAATAACCAAATTCAGCAATGTTGCAGGATGCAACATTGCACCCAAAAATCAGTAGCATTTTTGTACATAACTAGTGAACACACTGAGACAGAAATTAGGGAAACCACACCTCTCACAATAACATCCAAAAATAAAATGAAGTACTTAACAGTCAATCTCATAAAGGAAGTAAAATATATACAATGAAAATTACAATACTCTGAGCAAAGAGATTGAAGAGGGTTGTAGAAAATGGAAACATGTTCCATGTTCCTGAATAAGAACCATCATTGTGAAAATGGTCATACTCCCAAAATTGTTATACAGATTCAATGCAATTCTGATTAAAATACCATTAATATACATCACAGAGCTAGGGAAAACTTTGCTCAAATCGCATCTGGAATTCATTAGGAACCAGAAGAGACCTAGAATATCAAAAGAATTCATTTTATATTTAGGAATATCAGTAATATTCCTGAGAAATAATGGAATGGCAGGAAGCATAATCCCTGACCTGAAGTTATACTATAAAGCTACTGTAATAAGAGCAGCATGATGGTGGCATAGGAACAGATTAGAAGATGCAGGAACAATTATAAACGCAATCAGCCACCTTATCTTTGATAAAGGGGCCAAACATATTCACTGGAAGAAAGATAGCCTCTTTAATAAATGGTGCTAGAAAAACTGGTTTTCCACATGCCAAAGGCTAAAATTAGGCCCATGCCCATCACCATGCACTAAAATGCAGCCAAAATGGATCAAAGATTTAAATATTAAGACAGAAACACTAAATCTTCTGAAGGAAAAAGTAGATGGAAATCTTAAAGACATAGGGATAGGTAGAGAGTGCATGAACAAAAAACAAACTGCATGGGAAATACTTCAAAGAATCAACAACTGGAATCTCATCTTTTTGAAAAGTTTCTGCACTTCAAAGCAGATCACCAACAGAATAAAAAGAAAACCAACAAACTGAGGAAAAAAATATCCTATTGTCCCTCCCACAAAGGCCTTCTATATAGAAAATATAAAGAATTTGTAAAAATCAGATTCTTCAAGTTGAAAGATTCAATAAAAAATGGGCATCTGAGATGAATATATACTTTTCAGACGAAGAAATAAAAGGCCAATAAATATATGAAAAATGTTCAACATCATTGGTCATTCAATAAATGCAGATTGAAACAATATTGAGATACCATCTCATCCCCCCAAAATAGCTATCATCAAGAATTTAGCCAACAACAAATTCTGGAGGGGCTGTGGTGAAAAAGAAACCCTTCTCTACTTTAGTTGGAGTGTAGAGTGGTTTACAAATATTATGGAAATCACCGTGTAGACTCCTTAAAAAGCTAAGATTAGATCCCATTCTAACGAGTAATTCCCCTCCTGTGTATTTCCCCAAAAAAGAAAAAAAACCTGAAAACAATATATCACAGTGATATATATGTGCACCCATGTTTATAGCAATGCAATTTATCATAGCTAAATTCTGGAAACAATCCTGATGCCCATCAATGGAGGAGTACCTAAAGATGTAGTATTTTTACATAATAGAGAAGTATTCAGCTCTAAAACAGGATACATCAGAGACTTTTGTTTGTAAATGGCTACAACTAGAGACTATACTCTTAAGTGAAATAAATCAACCCTATACGTGTAAATATCCTATTTTCTCCTTAGTGTGAGAATGTGAAAGAGAAAATAGAATCTGCAGGGTTCAATAGATACTGGGGAAAAGGAGTGAACTTATTCAAAAGTAAAGAGTTACTGAGTTGAGAAAAAGGGCAGGAGAAGGAGTGGGGTAAAGAGATATACCTATGCATGTAAGCAAGATGGTTTGGACAACTGTACTGTGGGTTTCTGCTGGTCTATGGAAAGGGGAATATAAAGCTCAATTTATCTTGTCTCATCTTTCCAATTTTTTCTCCTTTTTGTCCTCTTAGTTTCTTATATCTTTCTTTTTTTTGCTTTTTCAATTTTGCATACATATATCTGATAATATGAGTAACTGGTTGAAAGAACACTATGAGTTACAACAAATACTGTGAAATTCATATTACTTTGTTAAGTGAAATTCTGTATCACTTGTAATTTTTCTGTCTTAGTATTTTGAGTTCTCTTTATAAAATAAAAAAATAGTATTCAAACTCTGGTTTTATTTTACTTTAGATTTACTGAATTGGAGATTAATTTTTCTAAGGTGAAGTTTAAATGACTCTCTATACCTCAAATTGAGTGAATAGTAGGTTGTGGTTAATAATTTATTCAGCATATATAATAAAGAAATTTGAATATAAGCAACCATCCTAATTTAGCTTATATTCCAGAAGGGAAAGGATTTAGAATTTATTACTTGATTTAAGGCATAAAAGAGCTCTGAAAGCATATGATCAGTTCTAACCAGTCATCCATTATTTATTAAAATCTATCTGTGGGTCAAGAACTGTGATAGGCACAGTTTTTATATATAAAAATAAGTGATTTCACCCTTACAGGCATGTAACATTACTGTAACATACCATACTGGCTGTTCTGCTAGAAGTATCAACTGAGTAGTACTCCAGGAAGACAGAGAACAAGAGCACACTCCATAGATGAGGAGACCTTTGAGTTGGGTATTAAAGAACATGGAGGCATATTTCTAGCATAGAAGGAAAAGGGACATGTCTGTACCAAGAAGTGGGCTCCTAGTATCAGCAGTTTTTATAAAAGTTAAATGTTGCTGGAGTGTTCTTTGCTTGAAGGTGAGTACAGACTAAAAGATAATATATACTTGGTAGATTCTCCCATTATTTCCCTACATTATTCTTTTCCTTACTTAGTTTATAAAATTAGACTTAACAATCCTAAGGTTCACCATTATATGATTGTCTGAAATCTGTGGGGTCTATTCTTAGTTGCAAGAAAGGAATTCTTTGGGGTGAACAAAATTAAAACTTGATTGTTTCCATGGAAGCAAAGATTTGCTGCTGCTTAATACAGCTACACTGAACAGTAAAAACAAACAAAAAGACTTTCTTTTCCTATTCTTAGATACCTCCTTGACATGTGCCTGAAGCACTATTTGGAAGGAAAATGACAATTTTTCTGCAATAGCAGGTATGTTCCCTTTTCATACTTTTTTATTAGACTTCCTTGGCAAATGGAAAGTTTTTGTCTTAGTCTCATTTTTAGAACAAAATTCCAGTCTTAAAACCAGTCAATCTCTAAGAAAAAAAGAAGTCCAAGTTCTTTCTTCATTTAACTACAGAAAATGAACAGATAGAGGAAATTTAAGGTCTTCATTCTGGTAGAACTTGACAACAGGAAGTTTTACAGACTTCAGAAGACACACTGGAGCTCCAGTGCCTGGGATGAGAGGAGCAACATATAAGTCTGATATACTAAGGAGTGCAAGAAGAAATAAGCAGGAGAGAGTGATGTCCTAGGTATTACATAATTTCAACTGAAAGCACAAAAATTGAAAGAAGGTGGGCTAATAAAAGACAAAAACATTTGGAAGTTATTTATAAGACATTGTGTTGAGAATCACTGAGTCTTCATATGAATAAAGAATAATTAATATGTTGAATATTTAAATAGTTGCACTTGTATTCATAAAATGGAGACTGGCTCATAAAGATTTCAGCTCATAGACAAAACCTTGGGAAAAGAAAACTACTTTTCCAAATGATATTTGTCTAGAATTCAGTTTTACAAATAAAGACAATACCCTCAAAATCACCCAATATCTTTAAAACTTGAATTTCAGGTAATTTTGAAGTCCTAAAATGTATTTGAGACAGTTTTCTTTTTTATTTGTTTCTTAAATGCCAAGTGCAGGGAATTGTGCATGTGTGGCTATACCTCAGCCCAACATTTTGCTTCAAATGAAATTTATAATTAAAGATTGCTAATTGCTTGAACATAAGCAACTCTATCTCGAGTACTCATCCACGCTGTCTTTAAATACAAGCTTTGCATAGTTGATATTTGTTTTCTCCATTCTCAGGCCAGCTTTTGCAACAGCCCACCTCCACACCCCATCTTTCCAGAGCTTAGCTATCATTTAAGACTAGATTAAGTTGAGCTCTGTAAGCTGTCCACTTGATCATCTCTGCTTACATAGCTGCTTGTTACTCTGAGATTTGTCCTTATTACCCATCACTTAATTGGAAATTAATTGATACTGGTCCTTTTTTGGAGTTATTCTGATCTCTTGTGCTATTGACTCTGAGCTTGTCTGGATGTTTATTTCTCCTCAACAAGGGCATTGATCTGTAAGGACAGAGAACTTTTCTTCTTGCACCTTCATAGAGTCTCATTTGGTAAATATTTGTTGATTTGAATAATTGTTTAATTCAACAAATGTTTACCAGGCAGATACCATTTGAAATAAACTAACATAGACCCTGCGTCTTTTTCCAGGTTTATCATAAAAACTGCCAACAAACTTGAAACCTTTTAGATTTTAAAATCTTCAAACTTTGTAGATTAGTTGCTTATTTCTATGTGGAAAATTTGAAAAAAATATTTGGCAAGAAAATAAAGAAAAGGAGCAAGAAGGTAAAGAAGGAGGAGAAAGAAAGGTACAAATTCAAATGTTCATAAGATTTTAAAAATATAAATGTTTATTTTCTTATTTATTTAACAACATTGCTATTTATGTTGTAGTGTGATAACAAAAGGGATATAGGCTGTCACTCTGAACTCGGGATTCAGGAAACTCTCATAGCTCTTTTGGACTGTATATGAATCTCTTTCTGAAAACGTCCAGCATTCTATGTGATATTAATATTCAGCCTCAACAATAACCTAAGGGAAAGGATATGGAATGGGAATTTAACTCAGAACACCTGATTTTTTTAATCTAATTGTGTTGATTAGAAGTTACTCAGCTATATTCTTCCTTAGAAAATTGGGGATTCTTATCATGATCATTATAATAAAGTATCTTCACAAGATTAGTATTAAATATAAAGAATATAGGTAAATGCAAAAGAATTGCAACCCATAAAATTCTTTCTTCTTTCTTTCCTTCCTTTCTTCCTTCCTTCCTTCCTTCCTTCCTTCCTTCCTTCCTTCCTTCCTTCCTTCCTTTCTTTCTTTCTTTCTTTCTTTCTTTCTTTCTTTCTTTCTTTCTTTCTTTCTTTCTTTCTTTCTTTCTTTCCTTTGTAGTACCATGGATTGAACCCAGGACCTTATGCTTACCAATCAAGCCCTATTCTACTGAGCTATCTCCCCAGCCCCCTCTGTTTCTTTTTGGTATTGAAGTTGTAGAGAAGGGGCTTCTGGCTTTTTTCTTTCTTCATATGCTGAATAAGGTTTATAATTGTCTGCTTTCTGTTGCTGTAGAAAAATACCTGAGGCTGGGTAATTTGTAAAGGAAATTGTAAAGGGATAGTAAGTTATTTGAGTTATTATTTAACTCAAAGTTCTGGAAGTCCACCATATAGTGCCTGCTCAGCTCTAGTGAGGGCCTCATAGCTGGTGTCATTATAATGGTAGGAACAGATCTAAGAGGGAGCTCATGGTGAGAGCAAGAGTCAGGGTAAAGAATACTCTTTTCTAACAACAAACTCTGTAAGAACTCACTCCTCCAGATAGCATTGATTCCTTCTGAGTGGGATGTCCCCATTGACTTAATCATCATCCATTACATTATATCTCTTAAAATTTTCATAACTTCAAAGACAAATCAATTAATACATGACTTTCTGGGTGTCAAATAACATCCAGCTCACAATAGGTTGCTAAGACTTAAACATGGAGTTGAGTTGCTTATAATTGATGTCAGTATAAAATGTCTTGTGCAACATAAAATAAAGGACATTATTATTTTTTTAAATAAGGGAATTTTCATGCTACAAGCTAATCCAAATTCCATAGAGATTAAAGGATCAAATCACCCAATTAAAATCTCACAACCAAAAAAAAAAGAATCCAATTAAATTCTCCAATCAATATTAGTGAAAACAATATTTTAATCTTTTAAAGCAAATAATAAAAACAGTAATGATACTGAATTTCAAAACAAGATGATAGGAAATTAACAAGGGCAATTATATTGTATAGTATTATCTTCAAAGTAGTTGCTCAGATTAACAGATATAGGCATGTGAAATTAATCAATATAAGTACTAACTATTCAATAAACTAATTAAAATTAGTGCAATTATCTTAGCTGTGTTGTGTGTCTATATCTATAGCTATCTATATCTATGTCTATCTATATCATATATCTATATCAATCTCTCTCTTTCTCTCTCTCTCTCTCTCTCTCTCTCTCCCTTTGTCTATATCATTTCCCTTCATTCTCTTCTTTCTTCCAACACAGTTCTTACCTTTAGATAATTTACTTTCCTTTTACAATATCTATTGTTCATTTTGGATCTTCCTTATGTGTTCAGTTTCTTGATCTTTTTTTTTTTTTTTTTTTTTTTTTGCAGAACCGGGGATTGAACTCAGGCCCTTGCACTTGCCAGGGAAATGCTTATTCCACTGAGCCATCTCCCCGACCCCCTTGTGTTCAGTTTCTCACAATAGAGAGAAATACAATGTTTACACATGTGAGTCTGACTCAGTTCACTTCTGAGTATGATCTCAAGTTGCATCTATTTACCTATAAAAGACTTACGTTTTTCTTTATAGCTGAGTAATCCTCTGTTGTATAAAAATATCACAACCTTTTTGTCCATTCCTCTGTTGATGGGCCTTGAATTGTTCCCAAGATTTAGTTATGACAAACTGTGCTGTTATAAACATGGATGCACATATATTGCGGTGGTCTGTGATTAATTCTTCTTGGTAGATACCTAGAAGCTGAATAGTTGGATCAAATGGACCTCTAATCTGGGTTTTTGAGGAATCTCTACACTGATTCCCATAGTGGTTTCACCAGTGTACATACCCACTAGCAGTGGAGAAGTGTTCATTTATTCCCCACAAGCCATCAGTATTTGTTATTGGTTGATTTTTTTTTTTGAGGATTCTCTCACTCTTTCAGAAGTGAGATAGAATCCCAGTATTATTTTAATTTGCATCTTTTGAATGACCAATGGTGCTGAACATTTTCTTGCGTATTTATTTCTCATTTGTATATTTTCATCAGAGAAGTGCTTTTTCATCTCTGGTACCCACTTCTGGATAGAGTATTTGAATTTCTGATATTTTTCAGTTCTTTATAGGTTCTGGATATAAGTCCTTTGCCTGAGGGGTAGTTAGATAACTATTTTTCTGAGTTTTTGGGTTTTCTTTGAAGTATTTACCATGTATTTTGGTTTTTGTTCATGAATTGTCTGCCTACCCCTATATCTTCAAGATTTCTACTTACTTTGTTCCAGTAGTTAGTATTTCTGTTCCAATATGGAGCTCTTTGATCCATTCTGACTTTAGTTCACTGTAAAGTGACAGATATGGGTTTAGTTTTAGTCTTCTTTGCATGGAAAGCCAGTTTTTCCAGAAGCATTTGTTAAAGAGGCTATCTTTCTTTCAGTGAACATGTTTGAACTCTTTGTCAAAGATAAGATCGCTGAGTGTTTTTGCACTTGTGTTTGCATCTTCTAATCTGTTCATTTGTTCCTCAGTTTTGTTTCTCTGCCAATACTGTGCTGATTTTTTTTTTTTTATCAGAGTAGCTTTGTAGTATAATTTCAAGTCAGAGATTGTGAGGTCTCCTGCCTTGCCTTGTTGCTCAGGATTGCTTTGGCTATTCTAGGTCTCTTTCAGTTCCATATGAATTTTAGGAATGTGTTCTCCAGTTCTGTGATGCATGCTAATTGTTTTTGATTAGGATTGCATTAAATCTGTACAATAGTTTTGGGAGTATGGCCTTTTTCATAATTTTTTTCTACCTATGAACAGGGAATATCTTTCCAATTTCTGATAAATTCTTTGATCTTATTTTTCATAATACTGTAATTTTCACCATATAGATCTTTTACTTCCTTTATTAAATTGATTTCTAAGTATTTCTCTTTTTTGTATACTATTATAAAGGATATAGCTTCCCTAATTTCTCTCTTAGTGAGTATATTGTTTGTGTACAGGAATGCTTTTAATTTCTGAGTGTTGATTTTGTATCCAGCTATGCTACTGAATTTACTTTTTTTTAGTATTTTTTTATTTTTATCCTTTTTGATACAAGGTCTTGTATGCAGTTTTAACTCATAGTGATCCTCCTGTCACAGCTTCTGCAGCACTGGGAGTACAAGTGTGTGTCATCTCCTCCAGTTTTGGGGCCCACATGGCACAACCTGGGTTCCATGACCTGCACAGCATTCAGTACTGGGTATCAAACTTGGGTCCTTGTGCTTGCCAGGCAGATGCTTAAAACATTGAGCTATCTCCCCAGTCCCTGAATTTACTTATTAAATCTACAAGTTTTTAATGGAGTTTCTGGAACCTTCTATGTAGAGTATCATGCCATCTCTGAATAATGATAATCTAACCTCTTCCTTTCATTTCTCTCTTTTGTCTAATGGGATGGCCAAATAGCTCAGCAGATTAATGCAACTGCAAGCAGTGCAAGGGCCAGGGATTCAATCCCCAGGCCTGCCATGCTGGTCCTGTCCCTGGCGTGTGCTGTGATGGCAATTGAGACTAGGAGAGGTGATGCATGCCTGTAATCCCACCTCTTGGAAGGCTATAATAGGAAGATCACTATGAGTCCGATCTAGTAGTGAAATTCTGAACACTCTGTATTCCCTAAAAAATACAAACAACAATGACAACAACAACAACAAAAGAATAGGGTATCTTCTCTTGCCTAATTTCTTGGGCTACTGTTTCAAGAACTATATTGCATAGAAATGGTGATAATAGACATTTTTACTCTGTTTCTGTTTTTAGAGTGAAAGCTTTCAGTTTCTGTCCAGTTAGGATGATGTTAGCAGTTTGACATAAATGGCTTTATCAGGTTGAGGAAAAGACCATCTATTCAGATTTTCTGTAGGGTTTTTAATCATGAATAACTGTCGGACTTTTTCAAAAGCTTTTTCTGCATGTATTGAGATGAGAATACGGTTTTGTCTTTGGCTCTATTGATATGATGTATTGTATTCATTGATTTGTATATGGCAAAACATCCTGCATTCCTGGGATGAATCTCATTTGGTCATGATGTAAAATCTTCTTGTTGATTTGCTGCATTTTGTTAGCTAATACCTTACTGAGGATTTTTACATCTATGTTTATTACACACCTTCGCATATCTCTGTGTTTGGCTTGATCTTCCTCTGATTTTGGTATTTGGGTAATATTTGCCTCCGGGAATGAGTTAAGGAATGTTGCTTCCCTTTTGATTTCATTGAAGACAAACAATATTTTAATTAAATCTTCCTTAAGGGGCTGGGGAGATGGCTCAGTGGAATAAGCTGTTTCCTGGCAAGCAAAAGGGTCTGAGTTTAATCCCCGGTTTTGCCAAAAAGTAAAAATAAAAAATGAAATCTTCCTTAAAAGTGCTCTTTGTTGTATTTTGTATTCTAGATCAGAAGCCTTCTTAATGATAGCCTTAACCTCTACTTCACTGTCTAATGAGCTCCACCTGTTTTAAACTTGGGAATTTGCTCTTCTATGCATTCCTAAATTATTTCCACCATGAGGTTGGGACACTACAAGCTGATAGAAGGTGAGACACTGTTCTGTTCTTGATTGTTAACCACAAACCTGTGTTCTAGATCTAATATTCCATCCTTACACTGGTTGATTCTTCTGCATATCCTATCAATAGAATTTTTAATCTCCTGGATCTCTGAACCTGTTTCTTAGAATCCATGTCTTTCCTATTTTGGCAGTGATGGCATCTATCATTGTCCTAAGCTTCTCCACTAAAAAAAAAGAAATCTATGTCTACTCTAGATTCCCTAACTATATTCTTCATTATAGCCATTATCTCTTTAATTACCTGAGTAATTATTTCTGATTTTTTTTTTTTTTTTTTGGTGGTACCGGGGATTGAGCTCAGGACTCTATGCTTGCCACCCAAGTGCTTATTTTACTATTTCCCCAGCTCTGATTTGTTGTAGAGCCTCATTCATCTGCTTTATTATTTTTGCTGTTATCATCTCAGAGAGTTCAGCTTTTTGATTTGTTCCACCTCACTGTGGGTTGTTTCTCTTGCTCACGCTGTCCCCTGTGTTCTGCTTCTTAGTTGCTATGAAGTGAACAGCTTTCATCCACCACACCCTTCTGCCACAATGCTTCGGCTTTAGCATCAACCTATCATAGACTGAAACTGTGAGCCAAATTAAGCCTCTTTTGTTTTAAGCTTTATTGTTCTTTATTTAGTTTCAGGGATGAGAATGTTAATGTACACATTCATGCAAGAGTTAATATTCATGCATTCATTTGTTCAGCATCAGGAACAGCCTAGTAGCAATAAACACACTCAGAGCTCTGCATTTTGTCTTCTAATAATATTCTCCAATAAAAAAAAAAACCAGGGTTCCTTGGATAAATGTTTGATTCTTGGACAGGAGCCTGGAAAATGCAAGGTGTTGGTGAATTATCATGTCGTAGAAAGTAAGGAAGAGCTGAAAGAAGAAGGAACAAGAGCTGTACCAAAAGGACACAGGCACCAGCATAAATAATGACAATACTGGAATCTAACCAAAAAAATAAATGAGTATTAGTAAGTTCATATAAATACACATAAATAATATAGGAAATGAGTATGAGAAAAAGATGGTACATTCCTTTCAAAAGAATGTCCAACAGTTTGTGTAGATTCTTCCCCCTTACATTATTCTTGATTGTGGGAAGGATTTAGTGACTCACTTCAAAAGATAAAGAATAGAATGAAAGAGAAAACAATAACATTATAGAAAAGAAATTTGTAAGACACTGTGTTAACCAAGTTAGCAAGATTAAACTGACCAGTTACAAACCCTGTGGCTATCAGCTGCCTCCTGATTTGTTGTAAAGGACAAAGCCACTCTCCACATTGTTCTTAAAAAAACAAACAAACCTAGGACACTTATGATAGAAAAAACATGAGACTAAGCTGAACTGCTGGAAATGAAAATATCTGACCTAAACCCTTCAAAATATCAAGGTCATGAATAACAAGGAAAAAGAACAAAAATTTTTTTCTGGGCTACAAGAAAAACATGACTACTAAACTGTAATGTGGGTTTCTGGATTAAATACTGAAAAACAAAAAAGATATTCTGTTTAAAAAATAATCAAATCTGAAGACTGCTATAGTTTAGTTAGCATTATTTTTTAGTTTTGTCAAATGCTCTGTGGTTATATAAGATGTTAATAGTAGATGAGACTAGTTGAAAAGTAAGGATGTTATCTTGGCAACTTTTTGTAAATCAAAAATCATATTCCAAAACAAAAGGTTATTTGAATTTTTTTTACTTTGCACACTAAAAAGTTCTTATAGTTCTGGTGAACTTCAACAACATTATATTGTTTAAAAATCCAGTTACAAAAAGCCATGCACTATATGATAAGCAAGTCCATAGAGATTACCTAGGCTGAGCATGTAGAGGAAGAAAAGTTTTTGGTAACGGTATGGTATTTTTTTTTTTTTTTTTTGGAGAGTGAGGGAATTTTATAAAATCAATTATTATATTGGCTACAAAACTCTGTGGTTATGCTAAAATGAATTTTATACTTTAAAGAGATGAGTGTGTGGTGCATAAATTATACACCTTAGTAAGGCTGTTATTTAAAAAATATTTTCTAGGTCTGGCTTTATTTGTGACAGAATGTTGGGATTTAAGAAGCATCATTATACTCAATTTTTCCTCAATTGTTTTGTTTCATTTCCCTTTCTGTGGTGATTTCTTCAGCTCTACATAGACCCTCACTACTCAAGTTGTATTCACCTTTCAGGCCTTTGGCAACATTGTTACAGTCTTTTTTTTAGGGAACTGGGGATCAAACTCAGGATCTTAGGCTTGCCAGGTAGGCAGTTAAGCTGCTGAGCTATCTACCTAGCCCACTATAGCCTAAGAAAACTATCTCATTGGTTCTGCTTGCATGACAAAAAGGTTCCTACACCCAACACTTCCAGATTTGTGTGCCAGGCCAGTGGAGGAGAACTGAATGGGTTTTATTAATATTGAGTATTACTCAGAAGAAACAAACAGATATTGTTCTGTTATTAGGGAAAATGTGAGTGAATAGATAACAGCACAATACAGAAAATAGCTTTGACTTTATGAACTTCATGGGTTTTTCTTTAAAAAAACCTATGTTGTATTTTCTAATTTTTTTCTTTGTAATCATCAGGAAAAACAAAGAGGAACAAGAAAAAAATAACTAATTTTGGGATGCTCTGAAATATGGAATACCGCAGTATTGGCACCTTTTTTGGTATCAATTTAGTTAGTTTTTAGAAGACAATATTATACACCACCATTAAGATACAGACTATTTCAGGACAGATTAAAATTATTCATAACTTTGTATACAGATGTAAAGTAAAATTAGTTAAAATTAAATCAAATTTTATAAATATAAAAAATTCAGTTACTTGGTTATATCAACTACATTGCATGTGCCAGAGAAAACAGATCAATGGCAGTTATTATGTTACAAAATACATACAAAGAATATTTCTGTCATGGGAGGACAGTCTATTGTGCAGCAATGTCTTACTCATATTTATTTCTGAAATTTAACTACACTTCAGATTCTTGGAAGTATCTCCAAAACAATAATTAGGCAAATTCAAATTGTGAGTATGTTACAACAGGACTTTCACTCTCTTACCTCTTTCTCCTACAGAGACAAATGACTCCCACTTTCATATGATTGGCTGGGTGCTCTACAGTGGCTATTGCTAACTCTCCTGCCCCAATATGACTCTTGAGTCCTTCATCGCTGGGTCACACAGTGTCCCTGCTAGCAAGTGGTCAGTTTTGGAGTAGTTTACTGTCCTGCCTTATTGTCTGTGCTTTGTTGCTATCACAGAATAATATATGAGACTGGGTAATCTATAAAGGAAAGCCATTTATTTTGGCTCATGGCTATGGAGCCAGAGAAGTGTAAGAGCTTGGTTACAGCATGAATGCTACCTTCAATCATGGAGAAGAGTAGGAAAGTAAGAGATCACGTATGCAAGAGACAAAACACACGGAATGAATCAGGCTAATTCTATAACAGTGCACTCTTACAGTGATCAGTTCAATCCTTTAAGAGCAAGAATTCACTTCTATAGGCAAGTGTTAATGCCTTGGTCAGGGTGGGCTCCCCACCTATGATCCAAACACCACCTACTGGAACTCCATCCTTAGCACTACTCTACAAAGAAAGGTTCTAGCACAGGAAGCTGTGGGAGCTATGTGTAAACCACAGCAGGGACAACAGGTTCCCTCACAACCTCATTTTTGGTTTAGATCATCATAGGCAGAGAATCCCATTGTATATTGCTGATTGGAGCCAAAGTAATCGAAACACAGTGGCCCTTCTCATGTCATCATTGTCAGCACAAGTGTCACACTGAATCTTTTATTGAAATTGGAAGAAACAGAAAAAATCAGTTCCAAAACATACACTTGGACGACCTTGCTTCCCTTTGCTCTTCTCAGTAGACAGAGAACACCAGGGATCTCTGTGTTACAGCCCTTTCATTCTCTAGGACAGGACTTCTGTGGCTGCTTTCCTACAGGTTAGAAAGATGAGCCACGTAGAAATAACTATGGGGAGATGTTGCCTCTTGCCCTATGTACATGGGGAAGGGTGAAGAGTACCATCAACTTCAGGAAGACTTGGAGCAAATATCCTCTGAACACATTTCTATTATCATCCTTCTGCCTGTATGTTCCCCATTTAGTAATCTAAGCTACTGGTGACATGCTGTTCTATCTGGGCTTTTCCTTAATTTACTTTCTCTGGAATGAATTGCTTTCTTGAGTCGGCATGTGTCACCTGCAGAATTCTATAGTGTTCAGAGTTATGCTGAATTTCATCTGACATTTGTTAGCACAAATTAGCCTTCTAGAGATCTCATTATCCCACTTCACTTTGGTAACTAAACATTACATTGTGTAAATGTTCCTATAAATGACAGTTGAAGCATTTCCTGAAAGTAAGTTTTTTATTTTAAAATATAAGATGTGGAGATTGATCAGATTTTCCTCCACTGAATAAATTAAAATCATTAAAGGAAAATAGTAAAGAACAAAAGGATGAATTACCAGTAAAATTTCCTTCTGCCCTTTTGTCATTTCTCTTTGTCTTTTCTCCTTACAATTCCCTTCCACTATTCCCACGCAACCACTGATCTGCTTTCTTTCATTATAAAATAGTCTACATATTTTAGATTTTTATATTAAAGCAATTGTGTAGTACATACATTTTGCTTTTTGCTGGTTGAGGTAGAGAAGAGTTCTTTCATTTGGCTAAGTATTAAGACATTTATCCATGCTGTCTCTATAAATATCTCATTTCTACTTTATTCCTGAATAGTATTCAATTGAACAAGTATACCATTTGTGTATCCACTTTCCTTGTTATGGACAATTGTGTCATTCCCAGTTTGAGGCTGGGAGTAAATGTGTGCTATGAGAAATCCTGCACAAATATTTGTATGGGCATCTGTTTTTCTTTCCCTCGAATAAACACATGAGATGGGGAGTGGCTGTGTTAAATGTCAAGTGTATGTTTAACTATTGAAGAAATTGCCAAACTATCCTCAAGTTTTTGTACCATTTTACATTCCTATCAGCAATCTATGAGAATTCCAGTTGCTCAACATCTTTGCCAATACACAGTGTGATTAATCTTTCAATTTTAACCATTCTTATATAGGTATAGTGTGGTAATTCATTATGATCCTAATTTTCATTTACCTATTGACTAATCATATGAAGCATATTTCCATGTTTTTATTTGCCATTCATGCATATTCATTCATATAACTTCTTAGTGAAGTATCTAAAGTTTTGAACGTTTTAAAAAGTGGCTATTTATTTTATATTACTGCATTCTGAGTATACTTTATATAAAAATTATAGATGTGAGTTCTTTATCAGTTACATGATCAGTAAATATTTTTTCAGTCAGTGCTTCTTTTACTCTCTTGAGATTGTTTTTCTTGAACTTCAGATATCTTTTACTGAGTACAAAGCAAACAATGGGATTAAAATATATAGAACGAAAGGAGGCTGAGGAAATCAACATAAAAATGTAAACAGCTCAATGATAAGCTAGACTATTCAAACTTACTATTTATACCTAAGGGAATTTTAGAAGTGAAATCTTACCCAAAAAATGTTTACACAGCATCGAAAAAAATATTGAAATAATTTGGATTAAAAGACATAAATTTTCTATGCAAAGTCTATACAACAGGGACCTGTTTTCAGCAGGTAAGCCTATTTACAAGTAAGAATCTCTTATTCTTGTAATGCAATACTTTTAATAGAATGGTTAACTCAGATTCTTGCAGTTAGTCTGTAAGGCCTCAGCGCTCCCATAGGGACTCCAGGGGGACCTGCTTCCGCCAGAGAACTATTTACACTGCCCTGTGAACACACATGTATACACCCCCTCTCTTGAGTGAAGAGTTTATAGCTCATTCAATTTTATATCTACAGTGACAGTTAATAGGAATTCCATGTTAAAATGCATGAATGTTGTATTAGTTACTCTTCTGTCATTGCTGGGACAAATACCTGACACTCAAAATAAGGGAAGGAAAGGTTTATGTAGCTCACGGTTACTGGAGGTTTCAAGATACTGGAGGAGAGGCTGAGGCGCTGCTGTATGTCTCGGGCCTTGCTCCTGGGCCCCGCCCTGATTCTCTGGCCCCGTCCCTAAAGCCACTCATTGCTCCTCCAGCTGCGTATTGCCCCATAACTAATATGAGGCTTTGTGGGGACTAGACACAAACCACAACAAATATTAAAATAAAATTATTTTATCAACTGTTAATATGTCATGGATTACCACCTCTACCCATTACAAATTAACAACACAAACTGCTACCAAATTTACTATGGCTTTCATAATATAGCACTTGGGGGACTTTTTAATGTAAATAAATAGCCTACATTTACTAATTTTCAGAGTATCCACACAAATTTAGCATTCTCCATGCAATGGAAAACTTGTGTGGAAGTTACTTTATTCTTTTTTACTTTTACAAAAGTTCATCCTGTAGGGCCAGCTGCTTCACTCAGACGGATCACTTAGTTTTGGACCAAACATTCTGGCTATATCTCATCATAAAGTTCTTCTGTTTTTTGTTCTATTTATTTATGAATCTAGAAAATGGATTCATTTTGCTTTTCTTCCTCACAAATTCTTTTCAGTTTGTCTTTATAGCCATTGCAGTTGATAGTCGTGTCTCTCCTTGTCAGACTTAGGTTTCGTATGAAGGTGCTTAGTGTCCTGAAGAGATAGTAATTCACCCTTGGACTCCTCATCACTGTCTATTTCAATATATTTCCTCCTTTGGACCTTTCCTGGGGCAGCAATGAGCTCTTTCCTCATTAGAGTCATACAGATTTTTCTGGAATTCTTCTTGAGTCAAGACCTTCCTGGTGCTGATGGCTGTGGCATGGCCCTATGCTCCTCCATGGACATGCTCCTAGGCTTCTGGGAGATCTCTTGCTGTTCTTCATCAGAAGAGTGGCATACACCAACCCATTCACCAGCAGTCACCTCTTCACTGAGACTGGTGTCCATCTTCACTTTCAGCATCCTCTTCCTTCTCAATTTCCAGAGCCTCTGCCCCTGGAATATACTCTTTAGCCCTGAATTCACCACATTCTTGTACTCTAGTTTCTACAGAAGCTTCTGAAGATTTACCCCAGAATTTCATCCATAACATCTGAGGATTCAGCATCCAGAAGAGCTGGATCAAAGTTCTTTTTTTTTATTTAATTGAAGAACAAATAGCAATGACAGTTTCAAATCAAATTAGTAGGACAGATTCAATAATTAATACATTGCATATTGTTTTCATAGTGGTTTTTTGTTGTACAAGGTACATACCTGATACTCTATTTAAAACATTATTAGAGCAGATGCCTCTAATCAATGAATTAAGAAAATAGCTGTATACTTAATCTTTTCTTTAAAGGTGAATTACAGTACAGTTTCAATAATTAATACTTTTTACATTGTAATCTTCCTAGTGGTTATCCATAGTATAAGAAACAGGCAGAATATCCTGTCCAAACACTATTAGTGCAAATCTTCCTTCTCATAGAATTATGCAAAAGTACTGCCTATTTATCCTAACTGTACTGTTTGTACAAACACAGAATGGTTCTTCCTTTGTATCTCCTTTTTTTCTTTAGTCCTGTCAAAGATGGGTATTCTGTTGTAATTCAATTATTATAGGTGCTTGAATTCAGTGAAACAGTCCAACACAGTCCAGCAGTCCACAATATTAGTGGGTTATCCAAACAATTTGTTGACTAGAGCCATTTACAGCTCAGCTTATTATTATGGCCTTATTTTACATACCTCATTTTTATACTTTTTTGGTAGATGGTTAAGACTGAGATTAAACAAGACCTATATAACAAAAAATGTAACTTTTGCATCTGATGAGCTCATTCAAGTGCCCGCAGTGTTAATTCTGTAATCCTGTACCTCACTTTGTAGATCCTTTGCCAGTGTCAGCTATGTTGAGTCATGGCCATTGCTTGACCAGTTTTCTCTCTGTGAAAGCATAAGAGAAAGTTTTCCCTCCATTTGACTCTCCTTAGGCACACTATAGATCATCAACCACATTCCTCTGTGGCTCCATAATCTCATTGATCAGAAAATTTGGGGCACAATTGAGTTCCATGATGTTACAATACAGGTTCTCCTATGTCCTGAGTTCTCACTGACCTTGAAAGGCTAAGGTCAAAATGTTGACTGACTTGCAGCCCTTCCATTTCTCCATTTTTGATTTGCAAACTTAGGTTGTTAACCATCCAGAAGAGAACTGATTAGCACCCTAACTATTTGACTAAATTCTTTTTTAGTTGTTATTATATGTTTCTATTTGTACTTCTTCTTTTGATTTCTTATATTAGAGAGACTATACAATATTTGCACATGTTTATTTCACTTATGAGTGTATCTTCAAGTGGCATCCACTTAAATATAAATGCTTCAAGTTTATCATTCTTTACAGCTGAGTAATACTCCACTGCAAAAAATACCACATCTTTTTCAACCATTCCTCACGTCACGGGAATCTTGGTTGTTTCTAAGACTTTGCTATCACAAACTGTGCTGCTTTAAACATAGGTACACATATATCACTATGATATGATGTTTTCAATTCTTCCAGGAAAATTCCCAGTAGGGGGATAGCCAGCTTGAATGGGATTTCCAGTCCTAGTTTTGTGAGGAGTCTCCACACTGATCTCCACAATGGTTGGACCAGTCTATATTCCCACCACTAGTGGAAAAGTGTTTCCTTTTCCCTTCATCCTCACTAATATTTGCTGTTGGTTGATTTCTTTGAAATAGCCATTATTTCTAGAGTGAAATGGTATCTCAGTGTTGTTTTAACTTGCATTTCATGATGGCTACTGATGTGGAGCATTTTTTCTTATATTTATTTGCTTCTTTAATTTCATCCCCTGAGAAGTGTGTATCATCTTAGATGCACATTTCTGGATTGGGTCTTTAAATTTGAGGGCCCTAATGTATCTTAGATCTTTATAAATTCTAGAGAGTAGACCTTTATCTGAGTTCTTATTAGTTAAAATTTTTTCAAAATTCGTGAGTTGTCTTTTCACTTTGTTGATAATTTCTTTTGATGTGCAAAAACTTCTCAATAAGTGGTCCAAGTTGTTAATTTTTTCAAGTGCTTCCCATGCAAATGTTTGTTCATGAACTCTTTGCTTATCCCTATGTCTTCAAGAGTTCCTCCTACTTTCTCTTCCAGGAAATTGAGTGTTTCTGCTTTAATGTTTAGATCTTTAATTCATTTTGAGTTTAGCTTAGTGCATGGTGATACACCTAGGTCAAGTTTTAATTTTTGTCATATAGAAAGCCAGTTTTTCCAGCACAATTTGTCAAAGAGGCTATGTTTCTTCCAGTAAGCTTGTTTGGCCACTTTGTCGAAGATCAGCTGGCTGAGTGTGTTCATAGGGGCCTGTGCATCTTCTAATCTATTCTATTGATCCTCAGGTCTATTTCATTGCCAATACCATGTTGACTTTATCACAGTAGATTTGTAGTATAATTTCATGTCAGGAATTGTGATATCTCCTGCCTCTATGTTGGCCAGCATTGCCTTTGCTATCCTTTGTCTTTTCTGTTTCCAAAAAAATTTTAGGAACAATTTCTCTAGGTCTTGGAGGTATGTTGGTGACAGTTTGATAGGGATTGTGTTAAATCTGTACAACAATTTTGAGAGTATGGCCATCTTCACGGTGTTGGTTTTTCCTATGCAGCAGCAGTGAATATCTTTCCATTTTTGAAATCATCTACGATCTCTTTTCTTAGGATACTGTAATTTTCTGTGAAAAGATCTTTGACTTCCTTGGTTAAGTAAATTCCAAGGTATTTCATTTTCCTTGGTGCTATTGTAAAAGGTATTGTTTCTATAGTTTTCCTCTGTGTATTTATTGTCTGTGTAGAAAATGCTATTGACTTTGTATCCTGTTATGCTACTGAATTTGTGTATCAATTCTAGTAGCTTCTTGGTGGAGTTTTTTGGGTCTTCCAAATAAAGTATGATGTCATCTGCAAATAGTGATAATTTAACTTCTTTACCTATTCTTAGTCTTTTATTTCTGCCTCTTGTGTAATGGCTATAGCTAGTGACTCCAAAACTATATTGAAAAGGAGGGGTGATAGAGGACATCCTTGTCCTATAAAAGTAAAAGATTTCAGTTCTTCAGCATTTAGAATTATATTAGCCATTGCATTGTCATAGATTACTTTTATCAAATTGAGGTAGAGGCCTTCTATTCCAATTTTCTGTATGGCTTTGAATATGAATGAGTATTGGACTTTGTCAAAAGCATTTTCTGCATCAGTTGAGATGATCATGCGGTTTTTGGATTTCAGTCTATTAACATAGTGTGTGACATTTATAGATTTTCAAATATTGAAGCATCCCTGCATCCCTGAGATGAATCCTACCTGTTCATGGTGTATGATCTTCTTGATGATTTGCTGTGTTCTGTTTGCCAGGATTTTGTTGAGTATTTTTACGTCTATGTTCATGAGGGACATTGGCCTGTAGTTCTCTTTTTTGGTTGTGTCTTTCTCTGGTTTTGGAATCAGTATAATAATTGCCTCCAGAAATGATTTTGGGAGGACTGCTTCCTTTTCAATTTCATTAAAGAGTTTGAAGAGTGTAGGGATTATATCTTCTATAAATTTCATGTAGAATTCAGCTGTGAATCCATCAGGACCTGGACTTTTCTTTGTTTTCAGGCTTTTTCTTACATTTTGTATTTCTTTGGCAGTTATTGGCTTATTGAGAGTTGTTATATGTTCTTGATTCAGTTTGGGTAATTTGTACCTTTTGAGGAATCTGTCCATTTCTTCTGTGTTTTCTATTCTGTGAGCATAAAGATTCTCATAGTAACTGTTGATAATCTTCTGAATTTCCACTGGGTCTGTGGTGACTTAACCCTTTTCATTCTTTATTGCTTGTATTTGAATTTTTCTTTCCTCTTTTTGGTGAGGTTAGCTAGGGACTTATCGATTTTATTTAGTCTTTTAAGGAACCAGGTTTTTGATTTGTTGATTCTTTGAACTGTTTTCTTCATCTCAATTGAATTAATTTCTGCTCTATTCTTTATGATTTCTTCCAGTCTTTGGGCTCTGCATTTGGTTTGCTCTTGATTTTCTATATGTCAGAGGTGCAACGTTAGGGTGTTTATTTGTTCCCGTTCTGTTTTCCAAATGTGTGAGTTCATAGCTATGATTTTCCTCTGAGAACTTCTTTCATCACATCTCATAAATTCCGGTAAGTTGTGGTTGAATTTTCATTGAATTGTAGATATTGTTGCATTTCTTGTTTAATTTCTTCTGTGACACATTGATTGCTGCATAGGGTGTTGTTTATTTTCCATGTATTTGCAGGTGTTTCTGGTTTCCTTTTTTGTTTTTTTTTCCAGTTTCATTGCACTGTGGTCAGATAATATGCATGGGATAATGTCTGTTTTCTTGCATAGACTTAAGCATGTTCTGTGGACTAATATGTGGTCTACCTTAGAAAATGACCCATGTGAAGCTGAAAAAAGTGTTTATTCAGCTGAGATTGGGTCAAACATTCTGTATATATCCACCATGTCTATTTGTTCCAAGCTCTGGCTCAGTTCTCCTACTTCTTTGCTAATTTTTTTGTCTGGTTGACCTATCTTTTTGAGATGAAGGAGTGTTAAGGTCTCCTGTTAAGATTGTGGTCTTGGATATTAGATTTTTCTTGTCCATTAAGATTTGTCTTACATAGTTGGGTGCTCCTGTGTTTGGTGCATAGATATTTATGAGTGTTACCTCTTCCTCTTGAATTTATCTCCTAACCAATATTGGTCTTCTTTATTCATTTTTTCATTCCTGTTTTGAAGTTGAGATTGTCTGAGAACAGGATTGGTACCCCTGCCTTTTTCTGAGGTGCTGGGGCATGTAGTGTTGTTTTCCTTCCTTTGACTCTAAGCCTATGAATGACCTTTTGAATTAAGTGTGTTTCTTGTATACAGCATATTGTTGGATGTTGTTTATAATCCCCTGTACCTCTTAATTGGTGAATTGAATCCATTTACATTGATGGTTATAATTGAAATGTGCTGACTTATGATTTTCAAGTTATTTATCTGCTCTTGTTTACTCCTTTTTTTCCTGTGTTTGTTTGCCCTATTTAGTGGATTCCTTCTATTCTCATTTGTGGAGTTCTGGTCATTGTGGTCCCTCCCTAAAACATTTTTCAGTAGCCTGTGTAGGGATGGCTTTGTCATCAACAAATTCTTTAGTTGTTCTTTGCCACGGAAGTATTTCTCTTCTCCATCAAACTTGAAAGAGAGTTTTGGAGGGTATAGTAGTTTGGGCTGGAATTTATTTCCATAGAGGAGTTGAAGTACGGTGCTCCATCCTCTCCTTGCTTTCATGGTTTGTGAAGAGAAGTCAGGTATAATTCTGATGGTTTTTCCTTTGAATGTGATCTGATTCTTTTATCTAGCACCTTTCAATACATTATTCTTGTGCTGGATTTTTGTGATCTTGGCTATTATATGTCTCAGTGTGTTTCTAGTTGGGTTGAAGTTATTTGGCATTCTGTATGCTTCGATTACCTGAATATTAGATTGTTTCCTCATATTTGGGAAGTTTTTTGCTATTACTTCTGCCCATATTCTTTTTGTATCATTTGTATTGACTCCTTCTTTCTCATTGATGCCTATTAATCTAACATTGATCATTTTGGCATCATCTTGCAGGTGATAGATTATTTTTTTTCCTGCATCCTCATTGTTTTAAAGGGATCCTTTCTTACCTTTTTACTAGCTCCACCAGCATCTTCAAGATCTGAAACTCTGTCTTTGCTTTCACTCAAATGGTTTTATAGACTCATGATTGAGATTTTAAGTTGTTCTATATCTCTTTGACTCTGCTTCATGTGTTCTATTTCTTTCCTGAATTGCTCATTCCAGGAACCATTATACTTCTAATCTCCTCTATTTTTTATGCATGTCTTCTTTAGAGGTATCTATTAATTCTTTTACTGCAGTTTTTTTCCAAATTGGTTTTCCTCCATATATTTCCGTAATTGATTCTCTACTTTAGATGCTATGATTTCAAAGATTTCTTTTTTTATTTCATAAATTATTTCTGCTTTGAGTTCCTCTTTACCTTTCTGCTGTTGTTTCTTTGCTTGCAATGCTGCTAATTCATATGTTTCAGCTGGAATAGTGTTCTCTGCCCTTGTTCTGAGTGGGCATTGGTTTTCCCCCATACGTTTCTATATGTGACTCATTCCTTCAGATGCTATGTATTCAAAAATTTCTTCTTTTTTATTTCAGGTGTTAATTGTGGTCCGAGTTGTTCTATACCATTTTGCTGTTGTTTCTTTGTGTTTGACTCTGTTAATTCATTCATTTCAGCTGAGCGTGTGTCCTCTGCGCTTATTATTGTTGTGCTTGAGGCCTGAGATTGCAATTTGTTTCATGTCTTTGTCATTTTATATAAGTCTGACCTCTGACCTTTGGTGTAGAGCCTTGGTGCAGTTACAACCTTAGCTTGTAATGAGATTCTGGTGCCAATCTATTAAGTTTGAGATTATCCAATTATTCTTCCCCTGGATCTAGCTATTTTGTTCAGCTTCTATTTGCTGCAGCCCTTCTGGCACAACTGTGAGCCTATGGTTCCCCTCTGTTGTGCCCCAGCCCAGGGAACACCATGGGTTGCTGAAGGTCTTCCACACATTCACTGGGCCGGGTTCAGTTGGATCAGGTGGATCAGGGGCCAGAAGAGTTATAAAAATTCTCACTTGCTTGGCGGGATTTGGGGCAGGGGCTCCCGGATCAAAATTGTAACAGACATCATTACATTCTTATCTTTGTGCATGTTATACTGAGCCAGGTCTTGGAGATGTTCCTCAATCATGGCTAGAGGACATAAAGCTGTTATCTCCTTTATAGCATTGATACCTACTTTCATGACTTCCCCAGAGTTCTTTTCAGTCACAAAATTATTGGCCACAGTCAAAAGCAATGATTGAATGATCTCTGGAGATACAATGTGATTAGAGTCTTGTACAAGAAACAGAAGGATCTTTGTTAGTTCTCTTTGGTGAGGCTGCAGAAACCTTTGAAGAAAGGGGTAGAAATTGAAGAGAAAAAGCTTAAGGAATTCCACCAATTTGGAAATGAACTTCATATGCATCATCTTCACTTCAAATCTCTCCTTAGAGTTCTCTAGTTTTTTTATTAGTTTTCAGCAAAATCTTGGGGGTCATGAATCAAATGTATAGCTGAATAGTTAAACACCTCAGGCTTTTTCTTCTTGAGTACGTTCATTGCCTTTTCCAACTTATTTTTGGAGCTCTTCTTCCCTGTGGCATATTGCACAAGGAAGTCCCTTGCTGTGGGTCTTTCATCCTCAGATTCTGATCACTACTTTTTTCTCATCTTCATCTTTCCCAAGGAAAAATGTCAGAGTGGCAATCAGTATCTTAGTGATGTTGGAGAAGCCTGCAGTTGTGATAACACTGACATCATTCCAGATGTTCCTTCGGTAGAGCCCAGTCACCACATCTAAAGACATCTTGGCTGCATTTGCATTGCTGTTTCTCAGCATAACATGCATAAAATTCTGTAGTATTATGTTCACTTCATTGTTCTTGTGTTTAGCATTTATATTCTTAATATCAGTCACAATATGTGTGCATAAAGCCTTTCACAAAAGTTATCATGGTAATGCAGAAGTTCAAAGAACAGCTCCAGCAGACTTGATGGACTGATGAGATTCTTATTTCTCAGCAAGATGAAAGCTTTTCAAAATGTCAGTCAAAGATCTAGATCTAAGACAGCATGACTATAAGGGAAATCTTTGAACTCTTGAGGAAAGTTACTCAGATGTTCTTGGATAACAGTATCCAATCTGTGCCATAAACATCACCAGCTCTGCCAGTTCTTTGCTCACTACATTGGATTTGTAGTGATTACAGTGCTGGAGAAAGTCCGCAACATAGGCCAGTGGGTCCCACTTGATAAGATTCTGTAACTACAGTAGGTTTCTGGGCAACTTGTTGTGTCTACTGTACATGTTGGTTGTAGACTGGCTCCTTGTGGAGTAGTACACTCTTGAGATGTTTTTGAAAGAGTAAAAGTTATTGATTCTAATGAAGCTGTTTTAATGCATTGTGCTTTGTGTAAGAATATTATTTATCTCAGGTCATACAGTTTCAGAATATTACCCTGAACACAGTAGAGTTCAATCAAGTACAGGGGCTGTTCTTGTATTCTGGGAGTTCATCCTGCTATGTTCTTCTGTTTACCTTGGTACATACATAAAGGAGAGGGCAGTGTGGGTCTTTGAGCCTGAAGCGCTGTGAAGATGGAAGCATCACTGAAGGATCACTAGAAGGGCCCTGTGATCCCAACTGCTATTGCACTGGGCATGGCCCCTTCATACCAGTGGCACATCTGATGCTCCTAAAAATCAGGGAACATAGGACTAGGAGTTTTTCCAGGATCTACTCACAGTGTGGAGAAACCTCTAAAGTACCTGTGACAGAACACAACGGAAGCTTTTCAGGGAGATTGGGGATAAAAGTATGGTGCTTTCTTCTCCCATGTTTTTGCCTATGGGAGCTTTTGAGCTAATTTTTGCATGGTATGAAATTCAGGTCAGAGTTTATATTTTACATACGAACATTCACTTTCTAGCATCAAATATGGAAAAGTCAAATCTATTGAATTGTTATGCATTTTTGTTTAAAACACTTGATTATACATGTATGGCTGCGTTTAAGGACTCTGATTTGTTTACTCTGTCTGTGCATAGATCCATAACACAATATTAGAGCTTTATAAACTGAGATTAGGTAGTGCAAGATAATTCTTATTTTTCAAAAATAATTTTGGTTATATTATCTCAATTTTTATTTCCATAAAATTATAAAGTTAGTTTTTCAGTTCTGCAAAACCAACCTACTTGCATTTTAACAGGGTTGCACAGAATCTACAAATCAACTTGGGGGGGGGGTAACATTGTAACAATATTGAGTCCTTCATGAAGATAATATAACTTTTAATTTTTGCCTTTTTAAATTTCTCTCAGCAATGTTTGTTGTTGAATTGGACATTATTTTTGTTAGATTTATCTCTCTCTACTTTATATTATTAATGCTACTATAAGTGGTATTCTGTAAAGCTTCAATTTTCAGTTGTTAGCATGTATACATATATTGAAATTTGTATCAGACTTGTATTCTATATGCTTGCTTAGATGATTAATAGTAGTTTTATTGGCCTTTATATATATTTCATAGGATTTTTCTATGTACAGAATCATCTCTAGCAAACAAATGGATTTATTTCTTCATTTTCAACCTGGGCATTGGTAGAATCTTTATATACTGGATAGAATACCAACAAAACATTAAAAAACAGTGGTGACAGTAGACATCCTTGACTTGTTTCTAATATTAAGGGAATGCTTTCAGTCTTTCATCACTGAGCATGTCAGTTATAGCTTTTTATAGGTGTCTTTACCTATAAGACAGGTTGGATACATTCCTTCCTATTCTTAATTTGCCCAGATTAATCTAAAAATCAAGAATTGAGACATTTGTCAAATGATTTTTCTGAATCTATTGAGATGATAATATGGCGAATTATACTGATTTTTGAAAATATTAAGCCAATGTATGTTCTTAGGATAAACAAAAAATTTTTTAAATAGAGATAGTTATCAATCATAGTCTTAGCTGCATCTAATTTATGTGCCTGTTCAATTATTTTGGATAACTGTTTGTTAATTCATGAAGGATTATTTTAGCTATGATTGTTTCAATAAATCTCAAGTTGTTTAATTTTTGAGTGAAGAAATCTTGAAACATGAACAAATCTTTAAAATCTTAAATCATAAAAGTCATGATAGCAATTAATTTGGCAAGGTTAAATTAATGTGTTTAATTTAGTCCATTTAGAAATAAGGAAATATGGCTACATTTTATAAGCTGATAGACATTTGCAAATACCTAAGTTTTAGTTGAGGATAAAGTATTTTGTGATTCCACTCTCTTTTCTTCATTGGAAACTGAATTAAACTCCCTTTTTAAAGCATTTCCTCAAAGGAAGTTACAAGATCACTCCTTTTGGGTGACCCTGGTAATCTACAAGGGAGTGGCCAAAAAAATGATTAAGCAATAATACCACCCTCTGTTGCTGTCCCCAAGAGAGAGAGGTTCAGGAGATGTTCAAGATCAAATTTCAGTTTAAACTCAGGCCAGGAATGACTATTCTTACCAAAGGAGAATTGCAAGAAAGCAATGAAGTGGACTAAACTATTAAGAAAGTTGCCAAAGTGAGAAGGTAGATAATGAACTCTCAAGTTGGAGAGACAGCCTGCTAGCCATCGGTGATGTCATTAACCAGTGAATCCAGGAATTAGAAGAAATTCAAGCCTCTGGAAGAAATGAAAGAAATGAAATAATCAAGACAGTTGTCAATATTGTTAGGCAATGTGTAAACAAAGGCTAGGAATTTTTGCAGCATTTTGGCTAATAGTGTAGGATTTGCATGCAGAAAACATTACATGTCCTGCAGTTTTATTTCCACAATTTTTTTTAAATCAATTTTCTGATTTGTGTTATTGTGAGATGATATAAATGAAACAGCTAGTACATTACTAGGACATAATTATAAAAGGAGAAAGATGCCATTTATAGCTTTAAATGATTTCTAGGCTTAGCAGGCTTATAGGTGGTCACTCTAGGAGTTGGGAAGTGTTGATCTCTGCGCTTTACAGAAGCAGAATGTGGAGTTTCTGTGGTAGTCTTCATGGAAAATGAGAAGAGAAGTGGATGTGCACAGAGGAAACCAATAATGAGAAAAAAGGCTGAATGAGGCCAGTGAGAAACTCACCCGAGACTATACAAGAGCACTTTCCACAGCCTGGACGACAGGTGTCTTTTTATAAACTTTCTCACAAGTATGTAATAGTGAAACTTTCTTCATTTCCTATAACTGAATCATCTTTCGAGGCCCTCTTTTTACTAGTAGAAAAAGTAATGCTTGGATTGAAGGTTAGTTCAGACACTAAAGGCTAAAATATCACTGGATCAATTCCATTTTCTTCCTCAGTATTTTTCTCCCTTCTGCCTAAGAAGTGATGCAAATTTAATCCTGAAAGGAATTTAACTGCCATCCAGGTCAGAGGAAGACAATGAAGGTTCTAAATCATCCTTTATTCATCTCTGGCAGCTACTGAGTTGCAACCAATTGCTCCAGGCTTCTGGATACATTAACTACTGCATGTGTTCAGATGGCCACTGTGCCCTCAAGGGTAGGGCACTCTGGATCCTCCTCACTCAGGCATGGTCTCAGATTTCTTCATCTTCACTGACTGGGATGTCAACTCCATTTGCCTCTCCTCTCTAGACCTATAGTAACTTTCCACCACTGTCCTTGTTTTACCCTGGGGGCCCTTGGTCCAACTGTTGGGTATTTCTGTCAGAATTTCTGCCTAGAATAGATGCTGAATTTCTCTAAGAAACTTGCATTATTCCCGGTTTTATGCCCTGAGAAAGAAAGCTAAGATATTCATTACCTCAGATCCTCTAAAGCCATCTTGATTTTCCACTTAGCATTTCCACCTGGTCCCAGTCACAGGGAGGTGGGAGGGAAGATGCAGACACATTCACAAACTCATTCTTTTAATATCTCTTTCCTTTGAAGTTCTCCTCCCCTGTCAAGAAGTCTTGCATCTCCTTGTGTGGCTAAAAATGTGTTTTGCATTTCCTCCTTTTCACATATTATTTATGGGGAAACTATGTATTTTTCCTTCATATTCTGTCACTTAATAATCAAAGCTACGTTCTTAGAATTCAGAACCTATTCTCTTTCAGGTGTTGAGGTCCTCAGCTCAGCTCTCTTCCTGTTCCAAGGCTTGCTGACTTCAGTTTCTATCTGACTTCTTCATTACAGAATAAAGATGTCACAGCTGTCTCAAGGGAGGGAGGAATGGTAATGGTAAGTGGAAATGTAATTTAGTAAATGTAATTCTATTGTCACTGTAATTAATATTTGAACTGATAACTCAATCTCTATAAACTGCACTAATATGTTTTTATTATTTTTTATTTTTTTAAATTTATTTATTTATTACAGTGTCTCGCTACACATCATGGATTCTTTTTTTGCGGGGTGGAGGGGGGTCAGCTTAGCCCGTCCTGGGGGGAGGGGCTGGCACGGCATGTGGTGCTGGGGATGGAACCGCTGTCCCCGAGAGCTTGCCTAAGCAGGCGCTTTAGACCGCTGAGCTATCTTGCCAGCCCACTAATATGTTTTTAGATTGATCTATGTTGGGTAATGTGACTCTTCTGTGGAACCTAACAACCATCACTGTGGTTTATGTTTTCACAAGTGTTTTGCTTGAGTGGTTTATGTGAAAACAGAGAACAAAATGCAATGGTATGTGTGAGGTGACATACTGAAGATGAGAGTCAACCCTATCTCCATTAACCTTGAGAATACTGTATAAGCTCCCCCACTCACACCTAAAATCTGCAGAAATTCAAACTTTCATGTGTCAGGGACTATGAATGGAAGCCAGTTTTATATTGGAGAGTAAAGACATCACTTGTGACTTGTGGCTTAAATAGGAAATGCTGAAAAAAAAACTGTTAGCTAATTGTAGTAGCAGAAGTAAAAATTATGGTGATAGATATGTTTTTGAGGAAGCGTATGTTCTAGTGCTTCCCTGCTGGGAAAGACCAACACAGGAGGCAGCAAGCAATGCTGGTTTAGGGTCTCAGGTGAGGAAAACTGAGAATGATATGTACCCTACCTAACACCTAATACCTGAGATAACTCATTATCCAGAATAGACAATGGTGTCCCAGAGGAACTCTATTTTTTTTTTTTTTTAACTCAACCAGACAGGTTTATTACAGAATGTTTGGTCTGAGAAGGATCACTCTGGCAGTAGAAACCAGACCAGCTCCCTCGTACAGGTGATGGGGTCTTTTGTAAGTTTGTCCCTGTTCTCTGTTTGAGAGAACATAAGCAGTCATGGCTTCCCAAGGATAAGGCTTGGGAAAGCACGGAGAGGTGGCTCCTGCCCACAACAGAGCTGATCATATTATGAGTCCCCAAATAGCTGAGCTGGGAGGAGTATTTAGCAGGGTCTCTTACGAGGCGGTGGCAGTCAGATCCTTCAGGGTAGAGACTCCTGTGAGTTAGGAATAAGAGCACCCAGCTTCTCCAGGTTGGTTCATTTGTCTGTGTGCATTGGTGCCACTCTTTTTTTTTTTTTTTTTTTTTTTTTTTTTTTTTTTTTTTTTTTTTTTTTTTTTTTTTTTTTTTTTTTTTTTTTTTTTTTTTTTTTGTCTTTTTGAGACAGGGTCTCACTATGCAGTTCAGGCTGGCCTTAAGTTCACTCTGTAGCTCAGGCTGGTCTCAAACTCACAATAATCCTCTTGCCTCAGTCTCCTGAGTGCTGGGATTACAGGTCTGTGCCACCACACCTGGCTCAGTGCCACTCTTGCAAGATTGTGCATGAAAGCTCACTTTTGCTTCCACTGGAGTCCAGTTTTTGGGGGTTGGAGGAAATCTGAAAAAATGAATTCATTTCTCTCTTTTGTCGTTAAAAAATTTTTTTAAATCTTTTTTTTTTTTTTTTCTTTTGGTGGTAGCAGGGATCTAACTCAGGATTCTGCACTTGCCAGGCAAGCACTTATTTCACTGAGCTATCTCCCCAGCCTTAAAAAAAACTTAACTGCCATTTTATTTTTATGGAGACTAAAGAATAATTTGGAAAAGGTTCTATACTTAGGAATAGAGCTGGGGAAGTGCATAAGGGCATCAATGCCATTGTCTGAAGGTTAGCTTGTCATTATGATTAAAACATGACCCCCAATGGCTTCCACAAATACAATAAAATGCTTTGCAAAATGTTGCAGAATGTAATAAAGTCTGCTTAGTGTCATTTCCAATGCTGTAGAGTCATAGAGAATGAGGTCCATTTCCTTATGTCTTGGGATTTGAATTACTTTCATGCCACTGTTACTGAAAGTAGGCCCAGAGGACAGCTGCTTCTGCTGCCATTTCTTCCTCTGACCTCCAAGAGGCTGGGGTATCTTCTTCCTCTTTGTCATGTTTCTCCAGTTCATCATATATGCTGTCATTCCTGTGAAAGTCTCCAGTCTTTCTGGGAAGAATGTGGACATGAACATGCTTCACAATCTGTCCAGCTTCAGGGTCATCCTGCATGGAAAAGGTGAGAGAGGTCCCTTGGAAATGTCTCTCCACCAGTGTTCCAACTTTCTGGGTCACCTGAAACAAATCAACTACTTCTTCAGGACACAGGTCACAGAAGCGCTCCACTGGCCACAGTGGACACACAAGGACATGTCCTGGTACCACAGGTTTCCTATTTACAAGAGCAAAAGATAATTCTGTTTTGAGAAACACCATGGAGGGCTTGATAAGATGCTGGCTGAATCTGAATGACATTTCCCACAGTTGAAGCCTCTTCTCAAAATTCATGTCAGTAGTTACTAGGAAGTTAATTCCCCAGATCCTGCAGATTTTAGGCTTAGAGGGCAACACAAAGCTCTATTAACAAGGGACAGTTTAGGATCTTCAAATAAAATCACTCTATGGATTATTCTTAGTGGATTTCTCTTCTTTGCTGAGCTTCAAAGCTTCCAAGATCTTGACAGCTTCCGCTCGTTCTACAGCTCAGTTTTCATCTTCCTCACTTCTAAATTGTTCATTGGCATTTCTGACTCCGTGACTCAGTGACTCCTTGACTCCAAGGAACCAGAAGACTGTCAGTGGGGTGGAGTTGCCGCTAGGGTGTTTCTAGAGAGGTCATGGTGGAGGTTGAGGAGCAGGAACTCTAAGTAGTAATCAACCAATGTCTGGTTTGTTGACCTTGCAGAGCATATTTGTGAGCATCTGTTTAGATGAGTTGTTATGATTGAATACTTTTAAGGTGTTTAAAAAAGGATAAGATCAATATAATAGAGTTCTCTAAAGAAACATACATGATAGGTTATTTGTAAGAAACAGACTGATGAAAAAAAATAAACAGACTGATTAAAGTTATTGGCTCACATGACTGTAGGAATTCGCAAATACAGTTTTGAAGTCAGGGTCTCCTGCTGGAGTTCTGGCAAGAGCTGATGTTGTGTTTTTGAGTACAAAGGAAATCTGAAGGCAAAATTCCTTACTGTTCTGGGAACCTCAATCTTTTCTCTAAAGGTCTTCAGCTGGCTGGATTAAGTTCAGCTAGCTATACAGAGAGTAGTCTGCTTTATCCGACATCTATGTATTTAAGTAAAATAAATACCTTCATAGCAGCATCCAGACTGTCATTTAACCTAATAAGGGGTGTGATATCCTAGACAAGTTGAAACATAAAATGTGCCACTACAATAAGGGGTTTTATTGTGTTACAGCAGGAGGATTTGAGTAGAGAAGATCGGAAGACAAGAACAGGGGTAACATGATGGTGTTTGCTCACTGTCTGGTTACTCAGACAAGATTCAGTATCCATAGAAACATGAGTGATCCCAAAGCTCAAGGAGCTTTGTGAGAAATCCTGTGAAGTCTGTGCTCAAACAGTTATGTTTAAGGCCGAGATAGAAAAATGTGACCCAAGGTTAAGAAAAGAGGTAGCCTCTTCATTTCAGTGAGAAAAGCAGCATAGCTCTGGCCTTTCAAAATAGTTGGTGTGCAAGTATCAGAAAACATCTCTCTTGACCTATATATATTTACCTTCCCATTGAAGATACCAGTAGTAATGGCACAGATGAGGTATCTCCACCTGGAGTCTTCATATGTTCGTGCACATACATGACTATTGAATATTTTGTTGCATTTTTGAATTATTTCAATTAGAAACAGAAAGATGATGAAATTATAGCTGATGTAGTCATGTAAAAGTGTTCAGATTTATTTTTGATAGAGTACCTTCTTCACTTAAATCCATTGTGTATGTATTGAATTGTGAGAGCAAGATAAAAACAGATGTACAAACATGCTAGAAAGAGATGGGAGAGGCTTCTGAATGATAGTTTAAGTGTCCTAGGATTGAAAGAAAAAAAAACAAAACAGATCTCCTACAAAAGGGAAGCAGACTGAAGGATGGCTTGGGGTAGGGGAGACAAGGGGATGAAAAAAGAAGAAGTGTTATGCATGTGAGCCAATTCTCCACAGAAAAATGTAATCATTATGCACTACAACTTGTACTATGAAAGAAATAAAAATTTTTAAGAATTAGAATTGAAAACTACCATTCCAGAAATTGTAAAGCATAGAGTCAGTGACAACAGCATAGCTGGCAATGGCTTCTTTTTTCAAAGCACAAATGGGTGACTGAAAAACATGGTGAATGTTTAATTTTTTTAAAAAATATTAATCCCCTCAAATCCCTACTCCTCACTTTGAGTACATGTATCCTATGATTCTTTACACTTTCTGAAATAATCCTAGAAATCTTCTTCTATAAGTCTTTAGTTGCTCTGTTATAGTGTCTCCATATCCTGAATTAACTCAAAATACTTAGATTTCTTGGTCTTTTTTTGATTTGGGAATGAGCTAGAAGCCACATAGTGCCAGTTCTGGTTAATAAGGTATATGAGGACACACAAGGCCTCCCTTCCCTTGGCTAGCACTTGGGAGCAGCGTTCATCGCTATCTGAGCACACCTTGTAAAGACACTTATAAAAGAAGACTTTTAGATCTGCTTCAGGAAGTGGCACGAATTATGGAATAAGTGTTTAGGAAGTGCAGGACAGGTATTTGTCTCAGCAATGAGAGAAGAGTAACTGAGACAGTGACTATTAGTTAATGCGAACAGTATGCCTTTTCAGACATACTGTGATGAATGCTGGACAGACTGTGATGAATGCCAAGTGCTTGGGGAGGTAGATGGATGATAATTTTGAGAGGGATTAAAGGCAGTGTATCTTTTACTGTAACATGTTTTTAAAATAATTTAAATATTCAGCCTATATTCTGATCACACCTCATGGGTTTTTCCATTATTATTAGTTTGCCATCTTGGTCTGTTTTGTGCTGCTACAACAGAATGCCACAGATGGGGAATTTATAAAGAACAGAATGTACTTTCTCATGGCTCTAAAGACTGGGAAGCTCAAGATCAAGATGCTAATAATTTAGGGCCTGTCTCTCTGCTTACAACATGATGCCCTGAATGCAGTAGTTTATAGGGGATAGGACACTGTTTTATCTCTGGTAGAAAAGGGGAAACTTACTTCCTAAAATCTTGGAGCTCTTCCCTCAAAACCAAAGCAGTCCACAATAGCTCTGACCTGCCAACTCTGTTATAGTGAAGAATAAGTTTCCAGTACAGTGTAAAGATTTTGAAAGGACACATTCAAACCATACCATTGATTATCCCTGTAAAATTCGCACAATTATTAAAACTGAAGAGAAACTTGATCCTATTTTATGCAAGTTGAGGTCCTTCAAAAATGTCTTTGCAATGGCAAAAAAGGCAGTAGCTGCAAACCATATCCAAACATAGATATTGGGTGGTTCTCAACAAGAAGTTAGATGCAGATCAAATTTTTATGTCAATTCAGTGAAGAAATCAAGACCACCACTTTTGTTTACAAAACTATTCTCTCTGCCAAGAAACTCTAATGTAACCCAAGAATAGTATTTGTTTCTGTTTATTAAAAATCTCAAATTGTCCTGGTGACAAAAGACATACTGTTCCAGATTAACTAATAGTCAGTCTCAGTTACTCTTCTCTCATTGGTAGGACAAAAACCCAACACCCAAAGTTAGGGAAGGAAAGGATTATTTAGTTCGTAGTTACTAGAGGTTTCAGTCTATACTCAGCTGGCTCCAGTGCTATGTGGCACATGGCAGAAAGCAACCTTTGGTGGTGGCAGCAAAGAGCAGACAGCAAAGGGGGCAGGAGCAGCAACAATGCAACAATGGCAGCAGAGAGCGTATCTCTTTCTTATGTTGCATTCACGCTATCCTTCCCAGGCTGGGTGCAGTGCTCACCCCCATAATCTCAGCAGCACTCACCCTCATTATCCCAGTGGTTCATGAGTTAATCACAAACTAGTCCACTGACTGCATGAGGCTTTGGGAAAACAACTAGACAGAAACCATAACATTCAGTCCCTGGACTCCAAAGACTCATGCACATCCCTTTATGTGAAAGGCATTTTAGTCCATCTCTAAGAGCTGCGAAAGTCCCAACAGTTTCAGTATTGCTGAAAAGTCTAAGTCCTAATCCTCCTCTGATATCCAAGCCAAACTCTTAGCTGAGGCCCTGTACAAATAAAAAGTTAAACGCTTCCTACATTCAAAGGCACAAGATAAACATTACCATTGCAAAAGGTACGCACAGCAGGATGCCAAGCATTGGGAGCAAAGTAAGTCCAAAATCCAGAAGGTCCAACACTAAGTCCTGTAGGTCCATGTGGAATATCTGAAGCAATCTGCGGCAAATTATAAGCTCTCTGTGGCTCTGCCTGTATGGCACTCTTGATGGTAGCTCTCATGGCTCTTCTGTTAGGCTGGCTTTGCTTCATCTTCACAGTTTTTTTAGATGATCCATGTTCTTGGTTTTTACAGACTTCTGGGGTTTCCACTGAATAGGCTATTCATACTCTTGTACACTGCCCTCTCGGGCACATTGCCTGACTTCCTGGGCTTTCTGAAATCTATGTGGAGGCCTTCTTAACCTCAGTACTCCTGCATTCTGACTGCACCTAAAACCAACAACATGTTGATGATGCCAAGGTCTGCTGCAAGCTGGAGCAGTAGCCAGGCTTTCTTTTCTATTGGCTGTAGAGCTTGAGTGCCTGGATCACTGAACACTCTGACCTTGATTCCAAGGAATAAATTCTCCATGGTGGTGCCATTCTGGAACCTGGCGTGGCCACTGCCACCATTCTGGAACATTGGGCTCTATAGCTTT
This sequence comes from Ctenomys sociabilis, assembly GCA_004027165.1. Taxonomy (NCBI): domain Eukaryota; kingdom Metazoa; phylum Chordata; class Mammalia; order Rodentia; family Ctenomyidae; genus Ctenomys; species Ctenomys sociabilis. The sequence goes on along the minus strand of PVKA01018141.1, from coordinate 547 downwards.
TCCCTCAAAGCAAAGTCCCTGACCTTTGCAATTCCGAGGCTGCAATGCAGGACCTCACTGCATAGATCAGATTCCTAGTAATCCTCCGGTTTCCAGTCTTCCAACTGCTGGGATTATAGGCATGCCTCACCACGCTCATTCTCAATCAGTGTCTCAGTGTGCCCTGGGGGTGGGGCTGACATTGCAGGCCTGGGGATCATACTCTGGCCCCTGCATCTGCCTAAGCAGGCACTTTATTTTTTTGTTAAAATTTTAAATATTTATTGATTTTACTTTTATTAGTATGTATCTGAGGACTCTCCTTCCAAACAATAACCACCTAGCATTTCATCTTCCTTTCCTATAAGCTAAAGATATCAACTTGAAGGTGACTACAAATTTCTGGTATTTTCTTTTTTTTCGGTCTTTTTGAGACAGGGTCTCACCATGCAGTTCAGGCTGTCTTTAAGCTCACTTTGTAGCCCAGGCTGGTCTCGAACTCACAACAATCCTCCTGCCTCAGCCTCCCGAGTGCTGGGATTACAGGCCTGCGCCACCATGCCCGGCT
>PVKA01018140.1:0-44421 GCA_004027165.1 Ctenomys sociabilis | reverse complement strand
TCCAATATCCTTTTGGAAGCCCAGCATGCTCGCCAAAGCCCAGGCCCACCAACCTAGAGAGCGACCTGCCTGACACAGGAGGGCTGACTCCAGCAATTTTCCGGATCCTTGCTCCAAAGCCAGCCAAGACAGTGGGAATTTTCATTACTTGCTCTGCATCCCAGTTTGGTTCATGCTTGCCTGAGCAGGGAACCAACAGAGGGGGAACCATAGGAGCTGCAGCAAAAAGGAATTGAATACAACAGCTAGATCCAGGATAGGCATACCTGGATAATCTCAAACTTTTTAGACTGGGACTCGAATCTCATAACAAGCTAAGGTTATAGCTGCACCAAAGCTCTACACCAAAGGTCAAAGGTCAGTGCTATACAAAATGACAAAGACAAGGGGAAAAACGCAATCCCAGAACTCAAGTCCACGAGTAAGGGCAGAGGATACTAACTCAGCTGTAATGAATGAATCAACAGATACAGCAGCAGAGGAACAACAGCAGAAAGGTATAGAGGAAATAAAATAAGAAGTAATTCCCCAAATTAAAAAAGAAATATCTGAATACATAGTATCTGAAATAAAGAATCAATTCCAGAATCATTGGGTAGAAAAACAATGCTCACCCAGAACAAGAGCAGAGAGCACTATTCCAGCTGAAACGTATAAATTAACAGCATCTGAATCAGACACAGCAGCAGAAATGTCATGAGGAACTCAAAGCAGAAATAATTTCTGAAATCAAAAAAGCATTCTTTGAATTAAAAGAATTCTTTGAAATCATAGCATCTGAAATACAGAAACAAGTCCAGAAATATACAGAGGAAACCCAACTTGGAAGAAACAGTGCAGAAAAAGAATTAATAACTACCTCTAAAGAAGACATGGATAAAAAAATTGAGGAGATCAGAAATATGATGGATTCCTTGAATGAGCAATACAGAAAAGAAATAGAATGCATGAAAGAGTCAAAGATATATAGAAGAACTAAAAATATCAATCACGAGTCTACAAAACCGTTTGAGTGAAAGCAAAGACAGAGTTTCAGATCTTGAAGATGCTGGTGCAGCTAGTGAAAAGATAAGAAAGGATCTCTTAAAAACAACAAGAATGCAGGAAAAAATAATCTATCACCTGCAAGATGACGCCAGGATGAAAAATGTGAGAATAATTGGTATAAACAAGAATGAAGGAGTCAATACAAATGACATAAAAAAGAATTTGGGGAGAAGTAATGGCAGAAAACTTCCCAAATATGAGGAAATAATTCAACAACATTCAGGTCACAAAAGCATACAGAACACCAAAAAACTTGAACCCAAGTAGAAACATGCCAAGACATATAATAGTTAGGATCCCAGAAATCCAACACAAATATAATATAGTAAAAGCTGTTAGAGAGCAGAAGAAGCTCACATTCAAAGGAAAACCCATCAGAATTATAGCCAACTTCTCTACACAAACAATGAAGGCAAGGAGAGCGTGGAGCAGAGTTCTTCAAGTCCTACAGGAAAGCAAATTCCAGCCTAGACTATTATACCCTGCAAAACGCTCTTTCCAGTTGATGGAGAAGTGAAATACTTCCACGACAAAGAACAACTAAAGAATTTCATGATGACAAAGCCATCCCTTCATAGGCTGCTGAAAAATATTCTAGAGAGAGACCACAATGACCAGAACTCCATGAATGAGAATGGAAGGAACCCACTAAACAGGACAGACAATTAAGCACAGGATACAAAGGAGTAAACAACACCAGATAAATATCATGACAAACCTAAGTCAGCACATTTCAATTATAACCATCAATGTAAACGGACTCAATTCCGCAATTAAGAGAAATAGACTGGCACAGTGGATTAGGAAACAAAATCTAACAATATGCTGTATACAAGAAACGCACTTAACTCAAAAAAGACATTCATAGGCTCAGAATCAAAGGATGGAAAACAATATTACATGCCCCAGCACCTCAGAAAAAAGCAGAAGTAGCAATTCTGTTCTCAGACAGTCTCAACCTCAAACCAAGAATGATCAAACGACACAAAGAAGGCCACTATATATTGGTTAGGGGAAAATTTCAAGAGGAAGAGATAACACTCATAAATATCTATGCACCAAACACAGGCGCACCCAACTATGTAATACAGATCTTGATATGTCTTACATATCAAGGAATTAATTCCCAAGGAATTATTGATAGTACTAATAAAGATGCCACCAAAAAGAATTTATAAACATAAATATCTAAGACCTCAATCTTAAAAGGAGACCTTAACATCCCCTTATCTCCAATATATAGGTCAACCAAACAAAAATTAGCAAAGAAGTAGCAGAACTGAACCAGAGCTCGGAACAAATGGACCTAGCGGAAATATTCAGAGTGTTCCACCCAACCACAGCTGAATACACATTTGTTCCAGCTACACACAAGTCATTTTCCAAAATAGACTACATACTAGTCCAGAGGCCATGCATAAGTATATGCAAGAAAACAGAAATTATCCCATGCATATTATCAGACCACAGTGCAATGAACTGGAAATAAATGACAAAAGATATCAGAAAAACCCGCTAAATTCATGGAAAGTAAACAACACCCTACTCAGCAAACAATGGGTCACAGAAGAAATTAAACAAGAAATTCAACAATATCTACAATTCACTGAAAATTCAAGCACAACTTACCAGAATTTATGGGATATGATGAAAGCAGTTCTCGGAGGGAAAATCACAGCTATGATCTCACACATTAGGAAAACAACAGGAAAAAATAAACACCTTAATGTTGCACCTCCTACATCTAGAAAAAGAAGAGCAAATGAAACCCAGAGAGCAAAGACGGGAAGAAATCATAAAGATTAAAGCAAAAATTAATTCAATTAAGATGGAGAAAACAGTTCAAAGAATCCACAAATCAAAAAGTTGGTTCTCTGAAGGACTAAATAAAGTTGGTTAGCCTCTAGCCAACCTCATCAAAAAGAGGAAAGAAAAAATTCAAATACAAACAATAAGAATGAAAAGGGTTAAATCATCACAGACCCAGTGAAAATTCAGATTATTAGTAGTTACTTTGCGAATCTCTATGTTCACAGAATAGAAGACACAGATGAAATGGACAGATTGCTTGAAAGGTACAAATTACCAAAAATGAACCAAGAAGATATAACAACTCTCAATAGGTCAATAACAGCCAACGAAATATGAAACATAATAAAAAGCCTACCGACAAAGAAAAGTCCAGGTCCTGATGGATTCACAGCTGAATTCTACAAGAAATTTATAGAACATATAATCCCTACACTCCTCAAACTCTTCAATGAAACTGAAAAGGAAACGGTCCTCCCAAAATCATTTCTGGAGGCAAGTATTATATTGATTCCAAAACCAGGGAAAGACACAACTAAAAAGGAGAACTACAGGCCAATCTCCATCATGAACATAGATGCAAAAATCTTCAATAAAATCCTAGCAAATAGAATACAGAAAATTATTAAGAAGATCATACACCATGACCAGGTAGGATTCATCCCAGGGATTCAAGGATGGTTCAATGTTCGAAAATCTATAAATGTAATACACTATATTAATAGACTGAAATCTAAAAACCACATGATCATCTCAATTGATGCAGAGAAAGTTTTTGACAAAGTCCAACACTCATTCATGTTCAAGGTCCTACAGAAAATTGGAATAGACGGACTCTATCTTAACTTGATAAAAGCCATCTATGATAACCCAATGGCTAATATAATTGTAAATGGCGAAAAACTGAAATGTTTTACTCTTAGATATGGTACAAGACAAAGATGTCCTCTGTCACCCCTCCTATTCAATATAGTTTTGGAATTATTAGCTACAGCCATTAGACAAGAGGGAGAAATAAAAGGAATAAGAATAGGTAAAGAAGTTAGAGTATCACTATTTGCAGAGGACATGATACTTTACTTGGAAGACCCAAAAAACTCCACCAAGAAGCTACTAGAATTGATACACAAATTCAGTAGCATAGCAGATTGCAAAGTCAGTACTCAAAAGTGAACAGCATTCCTATACACAGATAACAAACACACTGAGAAGGAAACAATAGAAACAATACCTTTTACAATAGCACAGTGGAAAATGAAATACCTTGGAATTCACTTAACCAAGGAACTCATACCTTGGAATTCACTTAACCAAGGAACTCAAGAATCTTTTCACAGAAAATTACAGTACCCTAAGAAAAGAGATTACAGAGGATCTGAGAAAATGGAAAGACATTCCCTGCTCCTGGATAGGAAGAACCAACATCGTGAAAATGGCCATACTCCCAAAATTGCTGTACAGATTTAATGCAATCCCTATCAAACTGCTACCACCATACCTCCCAGACCTAGAGAAATCATTCCTAAAATTTATTTGGAACCAGAAAATACCTAGAATAGCAAAGGCAATCCTGACCAGTAAAGACAAGGCAGGAGGCATCACATTTCCTGACCTGAAATTAAACTACAAAGCCACTGTGGTAAAATCAACATGGTATTGGCAATGAAATAGACCTGAGGATCAACGGAATAAATTAGAAGGCACAGAGGTGCCTACAAACACACTCAGCCACCTAATCTTTGACAAAGAGGCCAAACAAGCTTACTGGAAGAAAGATAGCCTCTTTTGCAAATGGTGCTGGAAAAACTGGCTTTCTACAAGCCGAAAACTAAAACTTGACCCAGCTCTTTCACCGTGCACTAAGCTAAAGTCAAAATGGATTAAAGATCTAAACATTAAAAGAAAAACACTCAATCTCCTGGAAGAGAAAGTAGGAGAAACTGTTGAAGATATAGGGGTAGGCAAAGAGTTTGAAACACTTGAAAGAGTCAACAACTGGGATCAACTCTTTTTGAGGAGTTTCTGTACATCAAAAGAAATTATCAACAAAATGAAAAGACAACCCACAATTTTTGAAAAAATCCTAACTAATAAGCAATTAGACAAAGGTCTGCTCTCTAGAATATATAAAGAACTAAGATATATTAAGGCCCTTAAATTTAAAGACCCATTCCAGAAATGGGCATCTGAGATGAATACACACTTCTCAAAGGATGAAATTAAAGAAGCAAATAAATATATGAAAAAATGCTCCACATCGCTAGACATATATGAAATGCAAATTAAAACACTGAGATACCATCTTACTCCAGAAAGAATGGCTATCATAAAAAAATCAACCAACAACAAATGGAGAGGTTAGCCGGGCGTGGCGGCGCATGCCTGTAATCCCAGCACTCGGGAGGCTGAGGCAGGAGGATTGTTGTGAGTTCGAGACCAGCCTGAGCTACAAAGTGAGCTTAAGGCCAGCCTGAACTGCATAGTGAGACCCTGTCTCAAAAAGACAAAAAAAAAAAAAAAAAAAAAAAAACAAATGGAGAGGTTGTGGGGAAAAGGGAACACTTCTCCACTGCTGGTGGGAATGTAGACTGGTACAACCATTGTGGAGATCAGTGTGGAGACTCCTCAAAAGGGTAGGACTGGAAATTCCATTGAAGCTGCCTATCCCCGTACTGGGAATTTTCCGAGAGAAACGGAAATCATTATATCATAGTGATATATGTGTACCTATGTTTGTAGCAGCACAATTTGTGATAGTAAGATCTTGGAAACAACCAAGATGTCCATCACATGAGGAATGGTTGAAAAAGATGTGGTATTTCTATATAATGGAGTATTACTCAGCTATAAAGAATAATAAACTTGAAGCATTTATACTGAAGTGGATGCCACTTGAACATATACTAGTAAGTGAAATAAATCAGATACACATGTGCAAATATCGTATAGTCTCCCTAGTATAAGAAGTCAAAAGAAGAAATACAAATATAAATATACAACAACAACGAAAAAGAATTTAGTCAGATAGGGCAAACTGAACGGCATATGCTGCAGGGTACTAATCAGCTTTTCTTCTGGATGGTTAACAGCCTAAGTTCACAGATCAAGAATTGGAGACATAGAAGAGCTGCAAGGTCAGCCAACATTTTGGCCCTAGCCTTTCAAGGTCAGCGAAAACTCAGGACATAGGAGAACCTGTACTGTAACATCATGAAACTCAGTTGAGCCCCAAATTTTCTGATCAAGGAGATTAGGGAGCCACAGAGGAAGGAGATTGATGATCTATAGTGTGCCTAGGGAGAGTCACATGGAGAGAAAACTTTCTCTCAGGCTCTCACAGAGAGCAAAGTGGTCAAGCATTAGCTGTGACTCATCCACATGGATGACACAGACAAAGGATCTACAGAATAACATACAGTATCACAAGGTAAACCCTGAGGGGACTTCACTGACCTCATCAGAAACAAAAACTGCCTTTTTTGTTATATACGTCTTGCTCTGTCTTGGTCTTAACCATCCAGCAGAAAAGTATAAAAATGAGGTATATAGGTATAGAAAGGAAGAATCATGATGTGTGTGTATAAACAGTACAGTTGGGATAGATAACACTGTGCTTCTACATAATCCTATGAGAGGCAAGATTTGCACTAATGGTGGTTGGACAGGATATTATGTCAGCTTCTAGTACTATGGACAACCACTAGGAAAATAACAAGGTAGAAGGTATTAATTATTGAATCTGTGATGTAATTCAGGTATAAAAAATAAGATACGGAAACAGCTACACTCTCTTTCTTTACTGATAAGAGACATATGCTATAATAATGTCTGTAAGTACAATATCATGTATGCACCTTCTATGATAGCAAAACATTATGAAAACAGTTTGCAATGTATTAATTTATCAAATCCATCTTGTCAAGGTATCTTAAAACTGTCTCATTGTTATTTGTACTTCAATAAAACAAAAATTAAAAAAATAAAAAAAGAGGTATGTAACACAGGGCCATAATAATAAGTTGAGCTATAAATGGCTATAGTCAACAACTTCTTCAGATAAGTCACTGTTATTGTGGAATGGTGGATTGTGTTGGATTGTGTCACCGAGTTCAGACACCTATAGTGGTTTGATGACAATGGAGTGCCCATCTTTGATAGGGCTAGACAGAAAGAGGAGGATACAATGCAAGAATCAAGATGTGTTTGTACAGACTGTACAGCTAGGATAAATATGCAGTGCTTCTGCATTTTTCTATGAGAAGCAAGATTTGTACTAATAGTGGCTGGACAAGATATTATGTCAGCTTCTAGTACTATGGACAACCACTAGGAAGATAACAAGGTAGATAGCATTAATTATTGAATCTGGGATACTATTCACTATAAAAAAATAAGATAAGTATACAGCTACACTGTCTTAAGTTTCTGATTAGAGACAACTGCTATGATAGTGTTTGTAAGTACAATATCATGTATGTACCTTGTACAATACCAAAAAATTATGAAAAGTCTGTAACATATTAATTATCGAATCTGTTCTGTTAATTTGTCTTGAAACTGTCTCCTTGCTATTTGTTCTTCAATAAAAAATAAATAAATAAGAAAATAAAGAGTGACATTTCTCTGATTTCAAGCCTATGATGCATTTCTGTGGCCCACAGGTTTTTTTTGCAGCTGTGTCTCTGCTGTCACTGGTATACAAAAGAGGCAGAAAGAGCACAAATTCATGCTGCATGATCCCAGCAACCCCACAGTAGGAATAGGGTGAGATGCTAATTCCACTCTGCATTAGTTCAGGCCAGTCCTGGTTTCTGGTTGTGGGACTGTTCAGCCCACTACACTACAGGTGTTTCTTGCTGGCTTGACCTTGGCTCCTTAACCCTGTGCATCTCCCATCCAGATACTGTGAGCCCAGGATAAAGCCAACCCACCACTGCTTGAGTCCTGCATTCAGCTGTTTCATCCCAAGATGGCATCCAGTCAATTACCATCTCCTGGGGTCAACTGGACTAGAGTCACCCACCAGCCACTGAAGTTCACAGCATCCACTGCCCTATTGCACAGGTGCATTTCTCTGTGGAGGTCTCCAGGGTACCCTGCTGTTACTACACCTCTGTAGGCTCAAACTTCCTCTCTCATGCTGTGAGCCAGGAGTCAGGGAGAAAGCATTTGCCACCTTCCCCTTCTTCATTGAGTACTATCACCTCACCTTCCCTGTGGATTCCAATTCTCCCTTTAGAAATTGCCTAGGTCTTGGATATATAGCTCCCTTCTTCTCTTCCCCACATTGCTAGACTCCAACATCTGGTTTCCCAATCTTGGAAAGGCTGATTTTCTGTTTCTTACCATGATACCATCTTTCTGGAAGTCCTGAGGGTTTAATATAAAAAAGAAAACTCATACATTAACATCTTTTGTTCTAAAAGAAAAACAATATGTGTGCCATATATTCAGCATTGTCCTACATCATTGATGAACCCTAAAGTTAAAGAAATCAAATGAATTATGTTCCCTGATGAGAGAATTAAACTAGAAATCCATAAAATATGCTAAAACATCCCTTAATATGTGGAAATTATGCAGCATATTTCCAAATGATCCACAACTAGTCAGAAGGTATTTTAAGGCAAGTTAGAAAATATTTTGAAGAAAATGAACATGACATAAGATCACCAAAACCTATGCTTAGAGATAAATTTACACCACCCTGTTGTTATATTGGAAAAAAGAAAAGTATCAAATGAATAATATAAGCATAGACTTTAAGTAGAAAGTAAACCTAAATCAAGCAGAAGAAAGAAAAGGATAAGTGTATCTAACTAATTAAATATAATTAAAAATAGAAAAAAAGTTAACGATATTATTATTAATCCTTGAACCAGGTTGATGGAAAGGACAAGAGACAGAGCCAGAACCAAAAAAGCACAAATACTAATATAGTCATCAAAGACCTAACAGATATTGGAAGTCTAAGAAGCACAGTGAAAAACAAACTGTTTTATAAATTCTACAAATTAAATGAAAATGCACTAACTCCTTGCAAGACACAAATTAAAGAACTGAAGCCAGAGATTTAGCCAGTGGCACAGCACCTGCCTGGCATGCAGAAGGTTCTAACTTTCATGCCTAGTACCAAAAACAAAAGAAGAACAACTAAGGTTGAGGCAAGAGGATCACTGCCAATTCAAGATCAGCCTGGGCTACAAGATAAGTTCAAGGCCAACCTGAACTGCATAGTGTGACCCTATCCCCCCCCCAAAAAAAGTATATATATATATATATATGTATGTATGAAGAATAATTTTTTAAAATGGGTAACTCGAATACTCCCCTACTCCCACATGTACTAAAGAAACTAAAATGATATAATCATGTTGCGAGACAATTTGGCAGTTTCTTATAAGGTGAAATACACCCCAACAATGTGAACAAGCAAACTTATCTCTAGATACTTGCCCAAGTGAATGAAAATCTGTGCTTGCATTAAAACTGATATGTGAATGTTTACAACAAATTTACTCATAATTCACTAAAACAGAAGTATTTTATGTTAACATATAATGAATTGATAAAACAAAACAACAAAAAACAGCATCCAGGGCCAACCAAATAGCTCAGCAGATTAAAGCACCTGCAAGCAGGTGAAGGGGCTGGGGGTTCGATCGCTGGGCCTGCTGTGCCAGCCCCACCCCAGGGTGCACTGAGATGGCAATTGAAACTGGGTGTGGTGGCATGCACCCGTAATCCCAGTTCTTGGGAGTCTGTAAACAGGCAGATCACTATGAATCTGATCTACCAGTGAGACCCAGCAGACGCTATAGACCCTTCCAAAAAAAAAAAACAGAATCCATACAATGGATTATTACTTGGTTTGAAAAATAAAATAAAATAAAGTACTGGGCATAGTGATGAGCACAGCTCTAATTCCAGAACTCAGGAGGGTAAGGAAGGAAGGACGATTGCCTCGAGTCCAAGCCCAGCCCATATGTAGTGAGACACTGTCTCAAAAAAATGAATGAATGGGAGGAAATGAAGCATCAATAGGCATAAATCTCAGATACACTGTACTACAGCCAAGTCACCAGACTCAAAAGGCTACAATCTTAATCATTTCACATATCTGAGATTCTGAAAAAGGTAACCCTAAAGGAATACAGACATGCAGTTGCCGGAGGTTAACAGAGGAAGGAATCACTGCAAAGGAGTAACACAAGGAAGCTTGGGAATGACTAGCTTGTTCTGTGTCTTCCTTCTGGTGGTGGTTATATGACTACTGCACCTGTCAAAACCCATAGAGCTAGGGCCAGGGAGGTGGCTCGATGGAATAAGTGCTTCCTTAGCAAGTGCAAGAGCCTGAGTTCAATCCCCGGTTCCAAAAAAAAAAAAGAAACCCAAAACCCATAAAGCTATATACCACAAAGGAAATTCTGCTCTCTGTAAAGTTTTAGAGTTCTAAAATGTATTAGTAGACTAAAGCCAGCGATGTATAAGATAGTATACATTTTATCTCAAGATTTTCACATGAAAAAGCAATTAACTAACATGTGGGGGGGAGGTGACCATCTGAGACATAAGTGTTTGATAAATTTGAAAAACATAGTCCATTAATTGAAAAAAAAACTAGATAAATTATAAATAGCAGGAAATTTCCTGAGCCTACTAAAAGAGGACTAACACAAGCAAAAGCAATCATTCTTACTACGATGTACTAAAGACATGCTCTGAAGTCAGAAAACAATCAGTGGAGGTGCTAATAGAAAAACTAAAATAACAATGAAATAACAAAATTATTTACAGACAGCATGAAGTATTCATGGAGAATTTTAAAATCTATATAGATCGATAAAAACACCATACTAGCTAGTTTTATGCCTAACAACTCAACATTAAAATTTATAAATTATATAATTTACAATAGCATCAAAAATACAATGAACCATGAAAATAAAAGAAAAATCATGGGGCTGGGAGATGGCTCAGTAGAATAAGCGCTTCCCTGGCAAGCGCAAGGGCCTGAGTGCAATTCCCAGTTCCACCCCAAAAAAGAAAAGAAAAATCACAACAAAAGCAACACTGAGTAAACATTTCAAAGTGGAGTTAAAAGGCCATTAAGGAAACAAGACCAATGCATAGCTCAAGAGGATGCCTAGAAATGCAAAGTTTTGACTACAGAAATGCACCTGAAACAATGAGGCAACTATGTTGTACGGAGACACTTCAAGACATCCACAAAAACAGCAACCACTGCTGAATTCCTATTACTCTGTTTAGTGAAGTCATGTATTGTTTATACCACTGTTTTTTTTTTCCTTTATATCTCTATTTTGTATTTTTTTTTTTTTTTTTTTTTTTTTTTTTTTTTTTTTTTTTTTTTTTTTTTTTTTTTTTTTTTTGTCTTTTTGAGACAGGGTCTCACTATGCAGTTCAGGCTGGCCTTAAGCTATTTTGTATTCTTTAAAAATAAAAAAGATATATGCAAGAGGTTATTAGGAGCTTAATATTTTTATTAAGTATATACATTCTTACTTTTCCACCAGTCACGTAGCCTAAACCTCTCTCAACTTTTTTTGGGGGGAGAGGGGCATTATGATAAATCAGAACTGCTTGCCTATTATATAAACTCATACTTTCATGCCTCCTTGAGAACAGTCATTCTGTGCTATATGAATCTATGCCTCCTGAACTACAGTTCCTACCACTTTCAAGCTTCTTATATCTTGAATTGATCCATATTATTCATTAATAATATGTAAAATGTGTAAGAATTTTAGAATACGCCAAAGACATAATAAATGGGGAAATAAGTGAGATTCATGGATTGAAAGATTCAATATCATGAAGTTCTCCCTGGGATGATTTATCTGCTGTCAGTGGGAACACCAGCAGGTTATGTGAAACCTGATAAATCAACTCTAAAATTGTGCACAAGGGTCAGGCATGATGGTTCACACCTGTAATCCCAGCACAGAGGAGGCCAAGAAAGGAGGATCGCTGTAACTTTGAGACCAGCCTAGGGGCTATTAGTGTGCTCAAGGTCAGCATGAACTACATAGCATGACTCAGTCTCAAAAAATACAAAATTAAAATGAAAACTGCGCAAAAGGCCAAGAACAGCCAAGATCAAAGCACAAGAAACAGGGGAGTTGACACAAATATGTTCTGATTAATGAATTAAAAGACCAGCAAAATTAGTATGTACTACCATCAGTCTAGAATTTCTAAAATTCTACAAAATAATAGGCATACACTCATCTATGCATCCCCCAAGTTTATTTTTAATATAAACATAGGCTTTTAAAAATGTATTGCAAACCAGTGTTTAGATAGAAACAAGCGCTTATCTAGTCTCTTTAAAAAAAAAAAAAATTCACGAAGTTTTAGTCTAGCAAAAAAAAATTTGAGTTCTGGCAAAGAATCTACAAAACCAATTGCTACAGCAGCTGAGTTCTCAAGATCTTAGGGCACTTTCCAAATCAACAGAGCCCAAACTCTAACATATTCTCTACTTAGGAGCATTGTTTTTTAACAATTCCTCAAAACTACCCATAAATCATAGAGAAACCTAAATGTTTACGTGACCTTCTGCCACAAATAATCACTCTAGAGTGCTTGTGCTTATTATTAGAGCTACTGCAGGAGTTCTGGGAGCATTAAGAGTTTTTGAAACAAGAAAAACATTGTTCAGCAAAAAGAAAATAAACTTTCTTATATTTCCTACTTAAAAATCTAGTGAATTGTAATGAACAATACAAATTCACTTGGATAACTTATTTTAAAAACTGTAAGGAAACAATCCAAAGTTACATCTGAGTTATAAAACTGAACTAATACAATATCACAGGTCTTGAAGACTCAAAGGCCAGAAAGTACAAGGTGTGGCCTATAGTGTATCAGAAAGAAAGTAAAATGTATAGGCTAATTGTTGATCTCTTCTGTATAATTATATCATGTTTCTTCACTCTAGCATGGAATTACATTTTATGTTTGACAGTGCCCTTAACAAACCAACATGAATTAAAACAATAAAGTAACAAAAAGCAGAGCCACAGGGTATGCAAGAGGAAGCAGTTATCTCCCAGATCCAAATTCTGCCCCATGTGTCCTTTGAACTGACAGAATATTGAATGAAACATTAGTGAAATCTATGGATTCTACTCATCACAAAAGTCACAGTAATTTTTTTTTAATTATAGAATTTTCGAGCATTATCATAGGCAGAAACAAGGAATCAGGAATATACTCTCCCAATTGAATTAATACAGTTACAAATATAAAAACACTTGGCTTTATAGTTGCAGTTGGTTAAAAAGTCAGATCAGCAATGTGACAAACATAACCAAATCCAATGGAAAAACTCCCTTGAAGTTATCAAGGTCAGCTGGGTTTGCACTCCTTTGGCTCCCTTCACATTCTTCATACCCCATGAAGAATTACTCCTTTATAATGAGGGTTGGCTAGTCTTCAACATTTCATATGATTTAAAGATAAATTATTCTTTCTCTCCTTCATAATGCCCTCTCCAATGCATCAGCAAAAATTCAAAGAACATCCTTACCTTCAGAAAGTGTTTCCAAGTTTTTGCTTATATGACATTAAAGGTTCCCCAGGCCAATGATAGTAGAAGTCAGCTTCTACTGAAGATTCACCAAACAGTAGCTGACCTTTAATTCTGTTCAGTGGACTAAGACTTAAATTTAGGCAGTTCCCATGACTTCTATTTTAGCTTCAACCCCAGAAATTCCTTCTCTTTCATAAGATGTACCTTCAATTATAAATACAGGGCTGGCAAGATAGCTCAGTGAATTAAGAACCTGATTTGGCAAGCACAGGGACCAGGGTTTGATCCAGATGCTGCATCAGCCCTGCCTCTAGGGCATGCTGACCTGGAAACAAAGTCTGGACGTGGTGGCACACATCTGTATTCCCAGCGCTGGGGAGGCTGAAAACAGGAGGATCACTATGAGTCCAATCTGCATTAATGGAACCCTGTACCAAATACACAAATGAAAAAAAAAGTACACTAGTCCCTCACTATTTCACAGTTCTACTTTTTTGGGGGTGGGGGGCGGGAGGATGGCTGAGGCTGCCTTAAGGGCACATCTGGTAAGGCAGGCAGAGCTGGGGATCAACCTGGGGTACCCTGCTCCTGAGTTTGCCAGAGCAGGCGCTTAAACAACTGAGCTTACCCACAAGCCCCACAGTTCTACTTTTGTGGACTGTTTTGCAGGTTTTCAAAAACTATTAATCTAATTTATTTATCATGGATTTTTTGCTATATTGCTGGATTTTATAGTACTGTACAGTATATACATGTTGCTAAAGTTACACAGATTTGTGAGTTTAGAAAATGGTTAAGAACATTAGAAGTGTTTTTTAAAAGTATGAGAAAGGCTTTTTATAAGTGTGGGGTTTATAAAGATTTATAAAGAGTTTATAAAGCCTTAAAATATATATAGATGCTAAAATAAATATAACATCGCTACTTCACTGATTTTCCCTTGTTATGGGGGTGTCTGGATGGTAACCTCTGTGATGGACCACTGCACCTCAGTGTCCCAACACCAGGCACTGCGCACAAATGGTCTCTTTCGGTCTTCACAGAAACCCAGTGAGGTAGGCCTCACCATTTCCCTGAGGGAGCTTGGGGTTGCTATGACTTGTCTCAAATCCTAGAGCTAGTACAGCGGGCCAGGCTTAATTGAGTCCCATGTCCACCCATGCTGCCTTTATAGACTGTGCTACTGGCATTGCCACAGTTGCGTAAATTAATCTGTTTTTAATCTAAAATTAACACAAACAAATGGCAGTTGGAAGTAGTGGTAGCAACAACTATCAGAGGAGAGCTTTAGTAGAAACAGCTGGGATGAGCCAGCCTGACTCATACGAAAGTTATCTGCATTCATACAGCACCAGACCTTGGGACATTTGTCAGCTTCACAACATGTGCTTCTTTTGGCATACACTGAAGACTGGGTGTAGGTAGCGTGTGGAGTGAGCAATAATCAAAATGCAGTTGCAAAATCCAGGTGCAGTTGTGCACACCCAGAGCCTCAGCTGCTCATGAGGCTGAAGCAGGATGATGGCTTGAGCCCTGGAGTTGAAGACCAGCCTGGGTGGTCTCCAGCATGCTAGACCCCTTCTCAAAAGAAATAGATATGGAATCAGAAAAGGGTGGTGAATCATCAGAGTACATTTAAAATCATCTATTTCTGTTTATGGTTCACTTTTCATTGGGAAAGTGCTTTAGTTAGTTGGGTACAGATGTTAATACTTCCATGTGGTTATTTCCAAAGAGCCTAGATGCTACTGACCTTGGGAGGTGGGGAGGGGACAGAATAGCTTCCAGGGACACAGTGGAAGGACAGGCTGCACACATGCCTTGATTCTGTTAATTGTGCTTTATATCAGTGAATCAAAATTTTAAAATGATCAGGATATTACTAGGAAATCATTTTTTCAGTCTTCCCTAACCAATGATTATGATCAGGATATTTTAGTGCAAGGCAAGTATCACATTTTCCTAAGCAGAACTTGATATAAATGTAGACAGAGAGAATGTGAACTCCATTTCTTATCTACTAACTACTGTGCCACATATGTTTTAGTATATCATTTCCTTTTCTCACTTTGCAGAGAACCCATGCTGTGAAAGGTACTAGGAGAGACAGAAAAGTAAAGTATATAGAATGGAGCTACCTATCCCTAACTCTGAAGGAGATTCGAAGGGTGTTGTACATGTGAGAAAAACTTAGTAATTCGGTTGTTAAAAGAAATTAGAGGTTTTATTTTTGTTAATAAAATGGTAAAAATTCAAATGGACTTATTTAGCATTTTGGTCCTCTGCTTCCCTTGTAAAAGGACCACTGAGATTGATTACATTGAGCCTACTCCATGAGACAGGCTAACCTCCTCTTTGATTATCTTTAATCACAAAACCCCCTTTGCCACTTAAGGTAACATAATTTATAGGTTCAGGAGATTAGGTTGTGGTCTTTTACTCAGCTCATCACAATGGCAAACAATTAGAAGCAAAATTGGTCTCTATCAGTAGTTGAATGGTTAAATTATTGTAAATTCATACAATAGAACAGAGTTTTTTAAAAGTGAGAGGATGCATTATGTGCTAAACAGAGGTGCCCAAGATATGGTGTTAGGTGAAAAAGTGTAATGGACAGAGGAGAAAAAAAGAATGCAGTATATATAATTGGCTTGTGTGTATAATGTTTAAACTATTTCTGAAGATGGTGGTAAATGTCTACTCAGGACTGAGGCTACAGTGTGGCTTGAACCTAGAAGTTCAAGATTGGTGAAACTTAAGACTTTTTACTCTGTAATCTTATTTATTTATTTGATACAGGGTCTCACTGAGCAGTTCAGACTTGTAGTAATCCTCCTGTCTCGGCCTCCCCAGGGCTGGGGATTACATACATGCACCGCCATGCCATTTCAGTGCCAGCCCTGTGTGCCTAGCGTCCTGGGGCCAGCACAGTATGTGATACTGGGGATCAAACTCAGTTTCTTGTGCTTGCCAGCAGGTTCTTAAACCACCAAGTCATTTCCCCAACCCTCACTCTATGACCCTTTATATTTTTTATTTTTGAAACTTATCCAAAAATGTAAAATAACTTGTAGAGAGAATAAAAATAAAATGTAAAAGGAGTTATTGATGAGAAAGGTGTGTATGAGCTGAAGCCAAAAAGTACAAGTTCATCATAAAAGATACAAGATTTTACCAGATTTCAATGCTGCATAACAAGTTACTCCAAAATTTTGAGGCTTAAAACAGCAAATATTTCTTATTGCATAGATTTTATGGGACACAGAACCAAACAGAAATATGGATAAAAAGACCTGGACTTCATGAAAAGCTATTCAAGTAGCCTATAAAAACACATGAAAAAATGCATTTACTATCATTAGTCATTGTCTTATTTCCTTGTTAAGAGAAAAATACCCAATACCCACATGTTAGAGATGGGAAGGTTAATTTTAGCTCACAGTTAATAGAAGTTTCAGTCCAGGGTAGCAGGGCAGAGGGGCATCAAATAGAAGAAACACTCCATGAAAGGCAGGAAGATAATAGCAAGCAGAAAGCTTCCCTTTCTGCTTGCTATTATCTATTCAGGCCATAAAACTATTGGTTGGTGAGCCCACACTGAGGGTGGGCCTTCCCATTCTCCACACCCAGAAGTAGGCTAAACCAGCCAATGCCCTAATTCACTGAGCACACACCCTGATCCAGCCACCTCCCAAAAAGTGCATGAGGTTTTGCAGGGACATTTAAATAACAGTCATAAAGGAATAATTAGAACCTTGATAAGATACTTCTGTCATACACATTAAATTAGTTAAGTTAAAAAAAATAAAACCTAAGAATTGGCAAAGATGTGGTGCACCTGGGACTTTCATGCACCGCTGGAAGATAGTTCTGTAACAATAAGTAATAACTACTAAAGCTAAACAGGACTCAGCAGTGAACTTCCACACTCCTAGGAGTCTATACAACAGAAATACACACAGGTGCACCAAAGAACATTCTGATAGTATTTATAACAGCATTATAGCCCTGACTGGAAAGAAAACCCAAATACCCACCATCAAAAGGAGAGTAAACTAAATTGTAGGGCACAAGTACTCTGTGTAATGGCCTGAATTTACCATTCTGTTCTTCCTATAAAGACTGCTATAGAGCCAGCCAAATAGCTCAGTGGATTAAAGTGCCTGCAAGCAGGCGCAAGGGCCAAGGGTTTGATACCCAGGCCTGCTGTGCTGGCCACTCTTGGGGCACAACATGATGGCAACTGAAACTGGGCGTGGTGTTGCACGCTTGTAATCCCAGGTCTTGGGAAACTGTAAACAGGTGGATCACTACAAGTCTAATCTAGTATTAAGACCCTGAATACCCTGTAGATCCTTTCCTAAAATACAAATAATAATAATAAATAATAATAATAATAATAATAATAATAATAATAATAAAAGTCTGCTGTAATTGGGGACATCAAGATAGCTCCGCAGTCTAAAGTCTCTGTTTAGGCAACTTTAGGCAAACACAGGGAATGTAATTCAATCCCCAGCACCACATGCCACACCAGCCCCACCCTAGGGCAGGCTGAGCCAGCCATAAAAAAAAAAAAAAAACAGCCATAAAAGAAAAAAGACAGCCGTAATTGATTAGTTGGGCACACCTACATGATGTAGACTATACTCCCCTCTGATTATCCTTAATCACAAAACCCTTCTTGCCACATATAATAACATATTCACAGGTTCAGGAGATTAGGCATCTCCCAATATAAGCATCCTTTATTTGGCTTATATCATAGCCAAAAATTAGAAACAGAAATGAGTCTCCATGAATGTGGACTGGTTAATGATAAATTCATACAACAGAATACTGCACAATTATTTTAAAAGTGAGAAAGTTTATTATATACCAAACAGAAAGGTCTCTAAAATATGGTGCTACTGGAAGAAAAAAAAAAACCAAAGCAAAGGACAGAGAAAGAAGGAATATAGTAAATTTCCCTGCTGACTCTTACAGGGAAATTGTTAAGCAAAAAACCTTGAACACACAAAAAACCTTGCACTATGTTCTTCTGCTTAAGCACAAAAGAAGGCAAAATTAACCCATTCTGATAGAACTCCTACTTTTAGTTAACTAGGATCTAGGCAACTCCTAGAAAGGTGAGTCACAGGAATGTTCTATATTTTTTTTTTGAGATTGTAATAACATGGATGTGTTCACTTCACAAATATTCATCGGACTATAATACACTGTACACTTTAAGATCTGTACATTCTACTATACATATATACTTCAAGTAATAATTCATATTGATTGCAAGGAAGGAGTAATATATTCAACTACCAACACCATTCACAGCTTGGGATAATTTA
Organism: Ctenomys sociabilis; assembly: GCA_004027165.1. Taxonomy (NCBI): domain Eukaryota; kingdom Metazoa; phylum Chordata; class Mammalia; order Rodentia; family Ctenomyidae; genus Ctenomys; species Ctenomys sociabilis. The sequence goes on along the minus strand of PVKA01018140.1, from coordinate 25,665 downwards.
GTTTACTAGAGAACGAAAGTAACTGCACAAACCTGAATAAGCTCATTAAACTGTTTATTTCTCTCAACTTAGACAAGACCCATCAGGTCATCTTAAAACTTCTGTGACTGATCTTCATTCATTCATTCACTCTGACTAACATAAAGAGACTTACTAGAGCCAGAAAGGTATCAATCTCCACCCTGTCTCACAAAAATTTCTCATAAGAGAGCTGAGCATATATATTGATTACAGCATGTTAGAATGAAAAAGTATTAATAAAATGTGCATACAGTGCAAAAGCGTGGAACTCACTCTGATCTGGGAAAAGGAAAGGTGAATAGTCACAGAAAGTTCATAAGCAAGTGATGCTCAGAAAAGGTTTTAAAAACCAAGTGGGTGGATGGACAGTGAGCATATTTACAGACAGAGGCCTAGAAGGTAAAGAGCATGAGAAGCCTTGGAAAGGTTCCTGACAAACTGAAATGGAATGGGGACCAGTTGGAAGAACTAGTGCCTAGATCCTAAGACAGGCAGGCAGCCTTTTTCTTCCACCCCCCCTGTGAGATGTGCCGCCCCTGGCTTGCCACCCACTCCATGAGAATACACCACATACACACACACACACACACACACACACACTCTCGAACACTCAGGCTATATGATGCCTGTGTGATTGTTTATTTTGCACCACCTTCTGAACTTAATGAGTCACCCCTGCCACTCATGGATGAGGCTGCTGAGCACAAGCTCCTCCTTGAATGTGGTTGGCTGGTGGCAGTGATCAGACAGGCTGGAACAGTGCTTGCTCAGCACTGCAGGACAAGTTAAACAAAGTTAGCAGGAACAGACACCAACTGGGGACAGTGCTGGGTGAACATCGGCTTCTGGACACACAACTCCAACTACTGGGACATTTCTCCCTTCCTATGGCTGAGCATCAGAGGTCAGGATTGCAATGATTTTTAGGATTTTGATGGGGACTTAAAAATAGGACTTTTAAAAGGTGTCGCCTTGAAATTGCTAAAGATGTTTTAAATTTGATTCATTTAAGTGTCTGTTTCTGTGTGATAAGATTATAACTATAACCTGATAGAATTAATATTCTTCAGGGCGTAAGACTACTTGGGAAAAAACTGCTACACAGATTTGTTAAATGATTCTGGGCTTTAGTAAAAAATTACTTTTAAATCCTTACCAGTGGCCCAGATAATTAATGAGTAAGTACTTCATGGCAGTGTGATGATGTTGTTAGGTCTCAGGACCTGGTGGCCCTTTGTCCACAAACAGTGTTATCTGCCTATTTCCTTAATCTTGCTGGATAAAAGGAGACTCTTAAATTATCAGTTAAGTTAGGAAAGAAAATGGAATACCATATTGTAATCGATCTGACATTTATATGCACCTGATTTCAGCGAACTTTACCCAAAGCACAAGAGGCACTTCAAATGTCACTATGCACAGTCCCTTCTATTGTAAAGTAAAATAGTTTTCCTTTTATAAGTACACTACATCACACTTAAGGAAATAAGACTAGGCAGCCAACTGTTAACAGTAATGCCATCTATTTAATAAATGTTTGCTTAAGCCATACTTCCTCTTAGCACTAGGGACAACATGATAAATGAGGCAGACAGAGCCAATGCCCTCTTCCACTACTCTATAGTCTAGTGACAGAAGTAGATATTAAACATTGACAAAAATTTTTAATTATTAACAAAATAGTTGAGCTGGAGATATAGCCCAGCAGCACACCACCTGCCTGACAAACAAAGGTCCTGAGTTCGATTCAGTACCAAAAAAAAAAGTCACAAATCATGTGATTTCTGCTATGGAGAGAAAAGGGGGAGAGATAGAAATAATGTCAGGGATAGGGCAATGCGTGTTTCAGGGAGTCAGAGAAAGACTTCACAAGGAAGTGAATTTTAAGCAAAGACTGAAGGGAATTAGAAGCCAGAGCTACGAGCCAAAGGGAATACTTAATCCTGGCAAAAGGAAAAGCTTGCACAAAGAAGCACAGTTCTAAAGAAATCTGAGTATGTTAGAGGACTAAAAGAAACATAATATATCTAGGATCCAAAGTGTGACAAGTTTTAAGAGGCATCTACACTAGGATTAAAAACTGGATGGCTTTTGGGCAGGGGAGGGACAAGATCTAGTGTCTATTTTGGAAAAGTTACACTGGCTTCTAGGTAGAGCACAGGTAGGGAGGGGAAAGGAAATGTAAAAATCAGTGGACCCTACAGTCCTGACAAGTGACATGAGGCCTTGGAAAACCAGATTCCTACAAGGCAAGGGGAAGAAGGAGCACTGTACTTTGTAGTAGTGTGGAGGTGGAATAAACAGACATGTTAGTGGAAGTACTGTGTGGGGGGTGGGTGTTGAGTGAGCAAGTGGAGTCAAGGGTGACTCAGATTTCAGGCTGAAATAATGCAGAAGGTGGGGAATACTAGTGGAGAAACAAGTTTGAAGAGAGAAGTCAGCTCCTTCAAGTGTATGTCTCCTGCCCTTAGTCAAGGAATAATTTTTTTTGTTTGTTTGTTTTTTTGTTTTGTCTTTTTGAGACAGGGTCTCACACTATGCAGTTCAGGCTGGCCTTAAGCTCACTTTGTAGCTCAGGCTGGTCTCAAACTCACAACAATCCTTCTGCCTCAGCCTCCGAGTGCTGGGATTACAGTCATGCGCCACCACGCCCGGCTTCACAGGAATAATTTAGATCCCCATTTAGAAAAAAAAAGTTGATATGTAGTCCATGAGTTCCAGGGCAGCCTGGGCTATACAGTGAGTTGAAAGCCAGTCTCAAAAAGCAACAAAAAGTGGCTTTGTAACAGGATACTGCAGCCAGGGTTAAATTTAGGTACATGGTTATCTCCATGTTATTTTTGATAAATATGGCTTTACGGAAGATAGAGTGTTTCATTATATTGTTGGTTATTTGGATTGTATTTGTTTAGATTTGGGCTAAAGACCCCACACAACCACCCACTGGTTTTATCACTCACTAAGAAATTAGGTAGAAGTATTGTTGAATTTACATATTTTTTAAAAAGCAAAATAAAGGACTTTGTTGTTTTATAGATTGGTTATCCTTCCAACTTTTCAATGGTGAAGTTAGTCTAGGAAGGAAATAAAAACATAAATGTGCTAGCTGGAAGCCCAAACCACTCTGAACAGCTCAAGGGTCATGAACTTATTTATTTCCCCCTAAGAAATCATTTCTTGGTCCACTGCCTTATTCTGTAAAACAGAGGTAGCCCCTGTCATCCTTTGCTTATTGCCAGAATATGATCCAGCTGAGGGGTTTGAGAGTTTATGTTTATTGGATTTTAATGACTCAGTTAACAAAGGTCACATTCCTAAAAGTAATAGAAAACTAAGTGTCTGGAAATAAAACAGATACAAATGACTTGAGGGTTATTTCTAGTAGCTCTTTATAGTGTTCTTTTAGACATATGTTTAATTCTTAAAAACAATTAAGAAGGATCCTTCCTGTTAATCAATTTACTGATGCTATATTTATTCTTCTGAAGTGTTATTTGAAGACATTCAATAACAAAAGGTGACATGTAATTGCCAAACTTAAAATATACCTTTGAGAGGATTCAATGACCAGTCTCGGGTAAAATCTAGTTAGATAAAATCTTTTAAGTTTAAAAAACAAAATTGGAGCTCATTTAATCTTAGCCTGTTAAATATTTACCAAATCACTTAAGGTTAGTAAATAATTTAGTAAATATTTACCCAATATGATGCTTAGTAGACTATGAAAGAATCTCCTATGGTAAATGGTAATTGAATTTATTTAAAATTAAATTAACAAAAGAATATGTGCAAAAGAATACAGCCAGTTGTTTCTCAGGCATAAATTGCTTTACAAATATCTTTGACTTCAAAACTTTTAGCATCAGGGCTGGGGGAGATATCTCAGTGGTATAAGTGCCTGTCTGGCACAGGCAAGGTCCCAAGTTCCATCTCCAGTACCACACACACACACACACACACACACACACACACACACACACATACACACAGCCAATGAGCTAAGCCAGACATGTTTTGCACAAGCCTGAGAGGCTGAGGCAGGAGGATCTCTTGCTCTCCAGTTACCTACAGCTTTTCTAATCATCCCATTCTTGAGCCTTGACCCTTGCTCCTCCCTCAGGTCTGGGGACCTAAGTGCAAGGATTTCTTCTAAAATTTCTTTTCCCTTGTTCCTTGCCAGGACATTCTGCAGATCTGGTTCTGCTTTCTCCTGGGAACCTTCTGTTCATCTCTTCCCTAGTCTTAGAGAGTTTTTAGTAACTTTTAAGAAACTGCTTACTTTGTGGGATGGATGAAACTAACATTTCTCTATTCTCATTCAATCCCAGGTCCCTAGAACAGAGCTGCAACACATTAGGCACAATGAATGAACAAGTAAGTACAACACTAAAGATTTTGAATTTATAGTTTACATCTTTGAACTATAAGGATAACTCTGCAGAAATAAAATTACTGTTTTGAAATTGGATTTTTAAAAATCTTAGAATTATGTATGTTAAATTTCTTTCAATAGCTCAGGTAAAAGTTGTAGACTCCAAAGAGTTATAAATACAAACAAAGAATTCTGCACAGAAATCCTACCAACCTAAGCCAACTATAATTCCCAATTTGGAAGGTTTTTTCCTCAGCAAATGAATTATAATAAACTAGAAAGTCTTTTTTAAGTTTTTCTTGGAAACAAATGGCCTTTACAAATGCTATTCCTCCAGACAAAAGTTGGATTTAGCTGGAGTGCTTTACTTGTGAAATTATGTAGACAAGTCTACTAGGTTTGAAGAGTCAAATTGCATACTCTTCTAATCAAGTTTTAAGATCTTTCAAGTCTCCAGATAAGACAATCCTTATTTTAGGAACAAAAGGGCAATAAAACAATTTAGGCAGAGATGAGTAAAGAAGGGCCTAGAACAAAGTCCCTGAAATGGGGCCAAGGAGATGGCTCAGTGGAATAAGTGCTTCCCTAGCAAGCACAAGAGCCTGAGTTCAATGCTGGGGTTTGCCAAAGAAAAATAAAATAAAATGAATTGGTGGTGGAGTGTGGGGGATCAATAAACCAGTGTTAGATCCCATAGGTAAACTGCATACCTTTGGCCATACATCAAAAAAAGTGGGAAAACAAAATTAATACAAACAATTTTAGGGCGCATCTTATCTCTTACACTTAACTATAATTAAATAGAGGTAACAACAAATTAACTGCACTTTAAAAAGCTCACCCCACTTCCTTTATATCACACTACTGCAGAGTTGGTGAAAATAGGTCTCATCCATTCAAACCCCAGCTTTGTCCCACGCTTGATTGCTTGTTTTTTGTTTGTTTGTTTGTTTTCTTGTATTTTAGAAGCGCAGGCTATTTACAATTAACGAACCAAACTACCAAACTGAAATAATGGTAGAGGTGGCAACAGTAATAATAAATAAATAGAACTGCTTGGGGGAGAACCACGGGCAGGAACACGCTGCGGGCGGGCAGCGCCCTCCAGTCCTTCGGGCTCCCACCGCAGACCCTCTGGGCCCCACCACACCGCAGGGCTCAGTTCCCTTCTCCCTCTAGCAGAGACGGACGAGCGCAGACGCAAAGTGCACGTCCCCGTCAGATGCGCTAAAGCCCGCAGGACTGCGTGGGCGCCTGCGTGGTTCCCGGAGGCCGAGGCCCTCCCCGGCCTGGCCGCCCTTACTCAGGGGCTCCACGGTCTGGTGCTCCTAGGCCCCGCGGGCAAAGCCCCGGCGCCGCCGCCCTTGTACACCTCAGCTCCACAGCGGGCGTCTCTTGAGTTGCCCTGGCAACCAGGGTCCGGGGAGGAGGAGCCAGTAGGACGGCGAGAGGGAGGGACCAAAAGCCGCAAGGAAACGCCAGCCTGCGCGCGGGCCCGCGCGTCGCTGGGGGCACTGAGCTAAGGTGGTGGCCGAGTGGCCAGTGGAGGACACTGCCCCAGAGGCCTGGTCGGGCAGCCGGGACTCCCCTGCGGCCCTTGCCGCGACCTCCGGAGTGGGCGCTGCGGGCCCCGCCATCGCAGTCCCGAAGTATCTGTTGGGACCGCCCGGGCGTTTGGCGACCGGCGGGGCCTGGCCGCGCTCCGGGACTCGGCGGCCGGCGCTGCAGGTAAGACGCGGCCGGGCAGCGCGAGCCGCGCTGCCGGGTCGGGTGGGTGGGCGGCTCGGCGCACCTGTTGCGGCCCGGTGGGCCCTGGTCCGCTCTGGGCCACCAGCGCCCCCTGGGACCCCCCAGGTGCCTCTTCTCTGGAGTCCGCGTCCCGGCCGGAGGCGGGGCGTTGGCGCGCGGCTCCTTGGGGTGCGGTGCAGTGCGGTGTAGACGGGTAGGGGTCCCTCCGGAGCCGAGACGGCGGGCCACCGGCCTCGCGGGGAGCGTTGACCGGCACAGGAGAGCAGCCGGGCGTCCGGACTGAGCCAAAAGTGGTTCCTGGCTCCAGAAACCCCGGAGATTCCTTCGCCCCACGTTGCTCTGTCATCTGGGGTGTCACATTTCAGGGCCTGGGCCCTCGTCTGATCTTTCCAGTATATTTAGTTTTTCAGGGTTTGTTTGAACCTCCCTGTTTTTTTTTTTGGGGGGGGGGTTGGGGGAAGGGGAGGCGGGGTGGAGTTAGTGAATCAACCTACATATTTTATAGTAAAAGTTTTAGGGTCGTTAAATTTAATATGGTCTCACACAAAGGTCTTTTATAATGCTGGTTGTAAAGACACTAATCCGGGTTTTGCTTTGAGGGTCATAGGGGAGTTTTATCTGGTGAGTTTTAAAAATGCAAACAACCCACAGCTTGTCGTGGATTAGGTAAAATGAGCCGGAAGGAGAGGAGGAAAAAAATGAAGACGAGTGGGATGAGAAAGTGCAGGGGGTGGGGAAACTGCAGAATTGATTTAGTACTCAGGTCTGGAGATCAAGGCCCCTCTAGCAGTTAGCGCCGCTGCTCAGACAGTACTTGAAGAAAATGCAAGGAATCTCTTTGGGGGTCTTGTAAGTGATTACTTTGCCACTAGAGATTTCCAGTTCAGGATGGTATGGACACCAGAGTATCGCTTTCTTCTTAGAAAAAGGAATCATGGGGCTGGGGAGATGGCTCAGTGGAATAAGGGCTTCCCTGGCAAGTGCAAGGGCCTGAGTTCAAACCCCGGTTCCGACAAAAAAAAAAAAAAAAAAAAAGAAAAGAAAAAGGAATTATTCAGAGGTTAATTGAACCTGAGGCACATATGTTCCGTGATAAAACAGCCATTTATTATATGTAACCAATTAGGCTTTCCCACCTCAGACTATGCAGGGACTCTTTTCAGACTGTCAAAACAAAGAGGTTTATGTATGAATATTGAGAAGCAGTGTTATTTGTATAGAGGTGATATATCGCAAGTTAAATAAAGAATGCAGGTTAGAAAGCAAACACTTCATGGTGCTTTAACAACTTTCTGAAATCTAGAGTAGGCTACATTTTTAGATGGAAAAAATCTAAAAGTAGCAATATTTGTATGTACAATGTTTATCAAATTAGTTTTCAAAACCAAAATCCTGGTCTTCTATCCAGGATACAAATGTAGTAATGCCCATCAATAGTATCATAATAGTATCAAGATAGTGATGGGGGAAGGACATTATTGACACATACACGAAAAAGGGAGGGTTAAATTTTCCCAGTGAAAGGATTCTTGAGGTGCTGCAGATTGATCCCAGGACCTTAGCACTTCATTCCCAGACCAGTTTTTTTTAATTTTTTATTATGAAACAGGGTCTTGCTGAGTCACTAAATTGCCCAAGGTGGACTTGAGCTTGTGATCGTCCACCTTCGCTTTGCCAGTGTGCTGGAATCATAGGTGTGCACCACTACACTTGACTTAGGCATTTGTATTTTTTAAAAAGGACAGGAAACAATATTACAGATTTCCATGCCAAGGTAACAATGACCTGTTTGGTAGCTACATATTCTTTTTAAGATTGGAAAAGGAGGCTTACATGTTAGTGAAGTACTTTGTTGTGATTTAGATTATTTTATAATGCTTTAAGTTGACAGGACATCTTACTTAGCAAATAAAGGCAATTATGAAAAGAAGCGTCTTCCATGCTGTACCTATGGAAGAAAAGACCGGTTAGGAGGGGGAAGTGGAGAAGAAAAGGTAACATGCCCAAGACAGGGGCAGTATTCATTTTCTCTTTTCCTTTCAGCGTCCCATACAATGTACTTGCTAAGTGAATAAGCAGAGCTTTAGAGAAATTGCTCTCTATATGAAGATATACTTTAGTACTAGAAGAACTACCCAAGGTCAGAAAGTTGCTGATGGGAAAGGACTGAAAAAGAATGATAAGACTCTTATTGTCCCTTTTTAGAGTTTTCTACAGTTGTGTTTCTTTTTACTGCTGTGTTCAATATATTTCTGGTGGCCAAAAGAAAAACAGTGAAGATGTGTTGTTTTGTTTTTTAAGTTTCGAAGTTCATCATCTGGACAGAATAGTTGCTATTTAGTTCTCAGATGCCTCCCTAAAGATTGCAAACCAAAGCTATGCTACCAAGGAGCAACAAGGTAGCAATGAAAAGAGCAGTGTAGTCTTTCTTTTTCTTATTTAGATCTGTTGGCTATTTTAGAATTCAAAGTAAAAGTAACTAGTAAAAAGTTAACTAATGTAGATAGGATGATTTAGCAAATGATTGTGTTCTATTTTCTACTTGCTATCATAAATTGGAGGAAAAAATTCCTGTTTTGTTTCTTGAGGGGAGTTCCTTTACCAGAGTCAAAGTACATTGTCCTAGGCCAGCCAGATAGCTCAGCAGACTAAAGCCCTTGCTTAGACAGAGCTCAGTGGCTGGCGTTGAGTTCCCAGCTGTGCCAGCCTCACCCCCTGAGACATGACTGTAATCCCAGTGCTTGGGAGGTTGAAAACAGGAGGATCACTATGAGTCCAATCAGTGTAGTGAGAACCTGTAGACCCTGTACTAAATACATTTTTTTAAAAAAAAGTACATTGTCCTCTTGCTGTTACTTTCTAAAACTCAAATTCAGTCAAAGGTAAAATAGATAGATAGATAGATAGATAGATAGATAGATAGATAGATAGATAGATATAGAGATAGATATAGAGATATATAGTGTTTATGTTTTGAAACAGGGTCTCACTATGTAGCATAGGCTGGCCTTGAATTCATGGCATTCCTCCTGCCTCAGCCTGTCAAGTACTGGTATTACAGGCATGCACTATCATGCTGAGTTATATTGGATGTATTTTTACCAATCCTCCAAACATGTCCTGGATTGAACTCAAATTGTTGAATTCACAAGAATGTCCTTTTTCTTTTCTTTCTTTCTCTTTTCTTTTTTCTAAAAATAGGGTCTTCATATACAGCTGATCTCAAACTCACCTTGTATCCCAGAGTAGACTTGAACTTGCAGTGGTCCTCTTGCCTCAGCCTCTTAAGTGCTAGAATTATAGGCATGTGCCATCATGCCCAGTGTGGGATGCCCATTTTAATACTATGAGTGTTTTACTCATGGCATGATCCTGCTACATGACCATGCTGTCTCTCCTTTCCTAGAAAGTTTTCCAGGATTAAGCCAATGCTCAATAATGCATCTCTCTTACCTCCATATACTTTCCTGACAATTTTTCTCTCATTTATGTTTATGGATCTTGTACTTGAGATTAAACAATTTTGAAATCCAGGATTCCTGCTTCTTCTGCATTTCTTTTAACACTTTGCAACTTTCAGCACCTGGTAATTTGAGCAGGATAATAATGGAAAGGGCGGGCCAGCCTGATAGATCGTGAGCTGAAGAGCCTGCTTAAGCAGAGTGCAGAGGCAGGGTTCCATCCCCAGTGTGCTGTGCCACCCCTGCCTGTGGGGCGTGCTGAGACAGCAATGGAGACAGTGTGATGGCACATTCCTATAATCCCAGCACTTGGGAGACTGAAATCAGGAGGATCACTATGGGTCTGATCTAGGTAGTGAGACCCCGTAGAGCCTGCCTTAAATACAGAAAAAAACCTTATAATAATAGAAAGGGCAACTCTTTAGTCAAGGGTGCTTTCATTAAATTCTAGCTGTGCCATTTTGGGAAAATTAGGACATATTATTTGCTTATTAATAACCTGAAGTTGATGCCTCATCGTCTAGCTGTAAGAAACAAACTGATTTATAGAGATGAATGGTAATATATATTGTAAAGAACTTTAAAAAAATTATTTATTCATTTATTTGATACAGTGTCTCACTATGCAGTTTAGACTTTTAGTGATCCTCCTGTTTTCAACTTCCCCAGTGCTGGGATTATAGGCGTGCGCCACAACACCTAAACTCTGTTGCAGGCTCAGCATGCCTGAGGGCAGGGGCCGTGTGGCATGCAGAACCAGGGATCAAACCCTGTTCCCTTTGTTTGCCTAAACAGGTGCTTAATCTGCTGAGCTATCTTGCCAGCTCTGATTATAATTGATTTGGATAAAATAGGGTCTTCTATACAGCTGATCTCAAACTAACCTTGTATCCCAGAGTAGACTTGAACTTGCAGTGGTCCTCTTGCCTCAGCCTCTTAAGTGCTAGGATTACAGGCATGTGCCATCATGCCCAGTGTGGGATGCCTATTTTAATACTATGAGTGTTTTACTCATGGCATGATGCTGCTGCATGACCATGCTGTCTCTCCTTTCCTAGAAAGTTTTCCAGGATTAAGCCAGTGCTCAATAATGCATCTCTCTTACCTCCATATACTTTCCTGACAAATGTTTACTGAACCTTCACAGTGTGCTAGATACTACTTGGGTTCTAGGGTTGATTTTTCTCAAAAGATGAATAGGAAATACCCAGATAAATTGTAGGTGAAATGCAGGATGCTTTCTAGGCAAGGAAACAGCTTGAGTAAAGGCAAAAAGGCAAGAGAGTGACTATGGCAGTAGTTCATGTGGCTAAAGAAGAGTTCTCTATATCCATTAGACAAGTGGGAGATTAATTGAAGTTGAAATATAAATAATTTCTCTAGGAAAATTTATGTAGGATAAGAAAAGGGTAAGGGGTAGACCCCTCGAGTACACATATTTTATAATGGAGAGGAGTGGCTGGTGGTGGAAGAACCCAATGAGACTAAAACAGTGTGATTAGAAGAGTAAACTGAAAATCTGGAATGGCTAATAAAAGAAGCCCTACCCTCAAGGAGGTCTGTGTTATTCCCTAAACCTTTATACCTTCTCCTACCACAGAATGCACAACATAGGTTACCACTGTATTAATATTTTATTAAAGCCATAGCAAAATGACTACACATTACTTTGTTAGCCAAAATGAAAAGCTTCCGGATATTTGTAGTTTTTCACTTTGCAGGAGAAACATTAGGTGTTCGAGGTCAACCTAACCTATATAGTAAGATACTATCTCCAAAATCCCAACAATAATAATAACAACAACAAGAAGAAGTACTACCTGGGTGATCTGAATGCATACCTGTAATCCCAGTACTCTGGGAGGCTAAGGCAAGAGAATTACCAATTTGAGTCCCACCAAGGCAATGTAACCTCTTATCTCAAAGAAAAAAAAATAAAGGGCTCTACTCAGTGGTAGAGCATTTCTGGGATTAACTTCAGTACTACAAAGAAAAAGAGATTAGAACAAGGTCAAACTCATTGGAAATCTAGAATTAGCATTTTGAAAATAAATTCTGACTTTACCTTTTCCAACAAAGTTTAAGGATTCTGGAAATCAAGTTAGACATGTTATAAGGAGTTTTGAGACTATTAAAATATAGGCAAGCAAAAAAGCAGCTTTCTGAAATTTTCAGTGGTGACTAAATCCATTGTTTCAGCTAAGTGTACCATGCATGGGAAGTAAAGTTCATATATAAAATACTTGACTAACTCCACATAGGCAATTAGAACTGTGCTTTTCAAATCTATGAAAAAATTCACAGATCTGTCAATACCTCGTTTTTCTATCTTATACTGCCTGATACCCCCATGGTCTCAAATATTTGGTGCAGGGTGTGCTCATTTTCTTTAACTTAGGCAGGAAGCAGTACAGTACCATGGTGAACCATGCACTGCACACTTAGGGTCAAGCAGTCTGCTGCTCTGTCACAGATGAGCTGCTAGAAGCTGGATAAATTAACCAAACCACTGAAGGCTTAAATTTCCTCATTTGAAAAATGGAAATGGTAAAGTAAATCCTCATGGGATTCTTAAGAGTTTAAATGAAATAATCCATATAAAGTGCTTAAGTGCTTAACATAGCATCTGGCATGCAATAAGCACTCTAAAATTGCTAATCAGTAGGATTATTATCATTATTGTCATCATTAGTCCAACTTTAGTAGTAGTGTGGAACCATGCTTGTCAAAGTGGATCTGTGGACCAGTACCAATTCATAGCTTCACTGAATTGCCAGGGCTGGCTCCCAGGTAGAAACAGACTATATCATTAAATCTACTCTTCAGTTCAGCTGACTTTTAATAGCAAGATTTCTTCAGTGAAGAAAGCAGTGAGTTGATTTATATCAGTCATAAGCTCTTTATCTTGCCACAGGACAGCGTTTTGCCATGGGACCAAAGATCCTGTTGTCCAAAAGATAACAACCTTCTATCCTAAAGACAGTTGTTATTTATTTGTAATGCCTCAGTAATCTTTTTTGAAATATTATGATCATTGATTATAAGAATATTGTTTATTTAGCAATAGTTGTTAATCATTCTGTGTATTGCTCTGGAAGCATTGCAAAGATATCTCAGAAATTAATCTTATTTTAAGAAGTCTACCATAAATCTGGACCAAAAGGAAAAGAGAAAATCTGAATAAATATGTTGAGTGGATGCAGTGAGTGTGTGTAATAGTTTTACAGTTGGCTTCACAGGTTTCACACAGACAGATGTCTCCTTTTGCTAACTGCTTCCATAAAAGGACAGAATGAATACTTTTACTTTTTCAGCATTATGCTATCATAATAGAGATCGATGTTCAGATTATCAAGCTAATGTTTGAGTCTCCTAGAAATCTGTAAGATTAAAGAATATAGGTTCATAAAGCGAATGTTTGAGTCTCCTAGAAATCTGTAAGATTTTACAAATGATAGTTATAACTTTTTATGAATAGTATAGAAGATTCATTCTTCAGATTTTTCCCCCCGGGGGCTGTCTTACTTTTTTAATATACAACAACTTATATTTCTTTTTGTACAAAAACCTACATTTAGTCATATATAAAAATCTGAATTTATATAGACACAGCCATGCCCTCTTCTTCTGAAACATCTTCATAGCTCTTCAAATGTCAAATTCTGACTTGAGTTTCTTGTGACTCCATTTCCTATAAGACCATTGGCTCTCCTGCCCAGTAAAAGCATACTCCCTAAGTGAGCACTTCTTCACCACATAGCCTTCTTGGAGTATGCTGGCAGCACAGCTGACAGAGATCTTATCCCATGAATTCTTCACCTAAGTCACAACTTCTTCTGGGCTGGGTTTGGGTTTTTTTTTTTTTTTTTTTTTTTTTTTTTTTTTTTTTTTTTTTTTTTTTTTTTTTTTTTTTTTTTTTTTTTTTTCTTTTTAAATAGTGATTCTCTATTTGCTCTTGTATATTCACATGAATAATAAATGATTTGCTACTCTACAGGATATGAAGAGACATTAAAGAGATATGAAATATTTTTAAAGTTTTGATTAAAATTAACATATATGCTTCCAGAAAATCTGGTCAAATAATACTTCAGAAAATTTGGGAATCACATAAAAAGAATAAATTTTTTAAGAGGTAGGGTAGAGATTTGTGTGTATGTATTATATGTGCTCTGTGAATTAGCTCATAGAATAGGCATATCTTTACAAATGTATTAAAAATAATTTTAAGTGTGCAAGAGATATTGTTTAGTTTTTAATATTTCTTAGATTTTTTTGTCATGAAAATGAATCTTGCTATTCTACTTGGTACACCTGCTCATAATCATGTTCTGACCTTTTTCTAGAGATAAGATTTTCTTCTGTAGGTTAGACTGGCCTTGGACTTACTGTACAGTTCAGGCTGACCTTGAATTCTTAGGATCCTTCTGCCTCAGCCTCCTGAATGTTAGTGTTATAGGTGTGTGCCACCATGCCCAACCTTCATAATCATTTTCGCTGTGCCATTTGCTTTAAACTGTCATTAGCCCTCCTAGAATTTAATCTCATGATTATAGGAAAATTGAAGGTGGGTGTTGGAAAGATTATAGATATTATTAAAGAAAGTAGAAGAAAAAAATGTAAGTAGAAAAGCATAAGGAAAAGCAGAGAGAAAGAGATGTAGAGTTAGTTGATAAAGAAATTGCTGGTGAGTTAGATCCCTAACACCTGAAATAAAACACAACTTTTTAGTCATAGCTTTGCAGCCCTTTTGTGATCTGACCCCATCTCTTCTTGGAACTTATTTCGTGCCAGAGTCTGTCTTTCTCCCCCATTATATACCAGGATGATTTTCCTCTTCTGGTTACTTGTGTAGAAGATTAAGACTCTCTGTGTGTCATGGATGAAGAAACCCACCCTGGCTCAAGCTGGACTGTAAGTTCCCTGAGGCCATGAGCCAGTTTTGGTTGTTCACACTGTCAGCAGTATGTTAATGGTGTATACATAAAACTCAGGTAATGGCTAAATGGAAGATGTGAAAATGTAGGCAGGATTGAAAATTTGAGGATGGGCAAAACCCGTTAGATTATGGTATTGCTGATAAAATGCAATCAAATGTTGAAGGTCTAAAATCCCTAAAGATCATAAACCAATTCATTCACTAGTCACTTAGCCTATAATTTCCCCCACCCCCTAGTGTTTTTCTGTGTCTGTTTTGTTTTCATTTTGTTTTGTTTTCCTTTGTCTTTTTGAGACAGAGTCTCCCTATGCATTTCAGGCTGGCCTTGAGCTCACTTTGAAACCCAGGCTGGTCTCAAATTCGCAACAATCCTGCCACAGCCTCTGGAGTGCTGGGGTTACAGGTGTGTGCCACCATGCCTGGTTTATAATTCCTAATTGAGCACTCACTATATTTAAGTTTGAGATGGAAACTACCAGTGAAGAAGCTATAGCTGCAATAACAGCCTAAGTAAAGGAGAGAGAACATGAATGTGCATATAAGCCATACACGTAATTCAGTAATTCCCTCGTTTTTTAATGTTGTGTGGTCCATTGAAGCAAGCCTAGGGTGTGTCAATGTGTGAATCCTAGTGTGGTTTTGTCATTTCTCCATAACATCTCTCCTGAAGAGACAGAAGGAAAAAAACTTTAGTAAATGTTGCAAAGGGAGTTAGTTTTGGTTTTAATGTATGAGTCAAAGGAAAACTCAAAGCCTACACAGATATTCCTTAACAACCTACCTGTTTTAAGAACTGTTTGGACTTGAACCCGCATAAGTTCAAACTTATGACCTGCTGCTCAGACTTACACTGCAGGAACATATGCAGCAGTGCAGCCTTATGGTACCTTCTTCTGTAGGATAGTATCGTAATTTTTGCTGGTTTACTTTATAGTGCTGTGCTGTAGTTTATGTTCTGTTATACATTACAGTACTGCATGTAAGAGTTATGCAAATGAAAGCAAAGTCATCAAGTTGGAGTTTCCTTGACCATTTCTTTGTTCTAAATATTGTAATGTACATACTGTATACAGTTCTTCACTTAGTGACCAGTTCATTTAATGGTCTTGTTGCAGGAATTCAACTGGGTCATTAAATGAAGAATGTCAACAAATACAGGTATTCCAGTTTATGAATCTGCCCAGATTTCAGGTGATCCTTTAAGAACAGCAAAAGTCTGTAACAGATCATTAATGAAAGAGGACAAAAAGTCAGTGCAATCCAAAAACATAGTGAATTCCTGACAGAAGTGCTTAAATTTTATTCAGCAAGAGCTGGGGACATATCTCACAGGCTCTATAAGCACAAGGTCTTTAGTTCAACACCTGGTACCATCATTAATTATTTTTCAGCAATACCAGGCTAGCTTGAACTCTGGGAAGAATGAAATGATAAATGTGTAACTGCATACAATATAACCCATAGTGAAAAGGGTAAAGGGAGAAGGTAGATTGTCACAGGCATCTGACCTGAAGGCCTAAGGAAAGGGAAGGAACAGAATTCTGAGAAATTTTAAAGGACTTGGTGATTGACTTAGTTTGGGGAAACTTGGAAGGCTTAATGAAAATATCTCTGAAGTACTAACACCATTCATTCATTCAACAAGTGTTTCTCAAATGTGGTGAGCAAAATAGACATATATCTCTGCTTTGTAGGTTTTGCATTCCAGTGAGGGCAACCATAGACTAAATAAAGGGAGGAAATATATATTATGTTAGATTGTAGAGTTAGGGAGAAAAAAACAGAGCAGCTGAAGAGGATAGGAAGTAGGTTTGGGCTGAGAAGAAGTTAGTAAAAGTATATGTAGGTGGCCAGGGGAGCTTTTATTTGCTGTCATTTGACAGCATCTTTTAGAAAGTAAGGGAGCTACCCATTACATATGTGAGGGAAGAGCTTTTGAGACCTACAAAGGCACACAGCATGCCCTGGGAGGCAGAGCAAGGGAACCTTACTTGGATTGCTAGAAAGGAGTGGGTCAGTAGGAGCTATTGGAAATTGGGCTCACAAGGCAATGGATCCCACAGGGCTCCTTGATCATGTTTTTCTCTGGAGTGAGATGAGATAGGATGCTGTTGAGATCTTTGGATGATTCTAACAGAGTTTAAAATTTCTAGAGTTTAGTTTCTACCTCTGACTGCTTTGCTGACAATGGACTGAAAGGGACAAAGCATGGAGATACACAATAAAGATTATGGGTCCTTGATATCTTTTGAAAGTAGGACTGACATGATGGGATTTACTGATTTATTTTGGTCCTGTATTGAAGTACCACTCATTTGATGTTGGTTTACTTACTTACTGTTCTTTACTTTAGAAGTCCTTACTGAGCTAAAATCATAATGTAAACCATTAATGGCTTCTGCAGGTCCTTGACTTACAGCCACCTCTTCCATCTGAAAGCCAGCATCATTGCATCTCTTGGGTCCTTTTTCCACATCTTCCTCTGACTAAAGCACAGAAAGTTCCTCTGATTCTAAAACCCAGGTGATAAGATTGTGCCCACCACTACAATCTCTGATAATCTCTTGATCTCAGGATCCTTGAATCACATTTTCAAGGTCCCTTTTGCCATACAAAGTACATATTCACAAGTTCTGAGGATTAGGACATTTTTGGAGACCACTATTCTGTCTACATCAGTTTATGGATCAAATGTAGAATTTGAAATTTTAAAGAATTAAGGATAAACTAGGTGTGATGGTACCCATCTGTAATCTCAGCTAGTCATGGGGCTGAGGCAGAATTGGAAGTTTAAACCCAAACAGAGCAACTTAATAAAACCCTGTCTTAAAATATAATTTTAAAAAGGATATACCAAGGGTCAGCCCCCAGTACTAAAACAAACAAAAACAAAGATAACTGTTTTGGTCTGAACAATTGGAAAGAATTTGTTGAAAATGGGGGTTAGGGTTTGTGACTTTAGGATGGACATTTGGAGCTTAGCTTCAGATATGTCAAGCTTGAAATGCCTCTTAAATATCCAAGTGGAAGACTGAGTAGAAAGTTGAACACATGAGACTGATGTTTGGGGCACAAATCATAAGAACATAAAAATGAGAGACTAGATGAGCCCACTAGCAATCACAAACAGAAAGAGAAGAGGTTCGGGATGATGTGTTGGGAAGTCTGCAGATCTCAATAAAGTGCTGAAGTTGTGCCTTTTAGTAGTTGATAGGTGTGAAGAATGCATTTATACTGAGTTGAACACAAAATACAAAAATATCACAAGGGAGGATACAAAGTTACTCAGAATAAATTTATAATCTTGCTTCCCTTTGTCCAATGCAGAGTTTATCTTTCCTTTCCTGTGAACTATTTTTCTAGATTTGTCTGATCAAACCCAACACATATAAATGACTATTCTATGACTTCATTGCTTATCAACTTCTGATTCTATCTTATTGGAGTTATCTGTTAACTTATATATTTTATGGATGTCCATTGGAGAGTTATACACATTTCAAAGAGCAGTCCTTGAAAAGTTGTGCAATCTACAATACATACATGGGGGATAGCTTTTTTTTTTTCTTTTTCTGTATTTAGCACAAAGTCTACAGGGTCTCTCACTACATAGATCAGACTCTAGTGATTCTCCTGTTTTTGCAGGCCCTGCATCTGCCTAAGCAGGCACTTTAATCCACTGAGCTATCGGGCCGATCCTTTTATAGGATAGCTTTGACAGGAGTGAATCTCATTCTTTCAGATTTGAAATTCTTACAGTAGAATCCTATTAATGGTGATAACAGACAATTTTTATTTAATTTTATTTTAAATGCTCTATTAAGTTTACCAAAGCAGGAAATAGATCTTTCGTATATATTTACCTCTAAGAAACACTAGCATGGCTCACTCCAGATGTGAGATTAATGTAGAAAGGTGTATGAATATCACTGAAGTCAGTGAGTGCAAAACACAGCCTCTAGGTGGATCTCAGCCTTACTGCCCTCCAAATCTGGAACCCAAAGCACATAGCAGTAAAAAGTCTCTCTGCTGAGACAAAATAGATATTTCAAAGTCTACTTATTTCAAAGCTGTGTCTGCCCCCATGGTCAATTTGATCTTTTCAAATATTTCTATCAAACAAGCCTGTCTGGTTTTTAATGTGCTGGGAAGGAGAGCAGGGTGGAAGAGCCAGAGGAGCCTCACTAAGGAAGCAAGCTGGTAGCCTGGGTGCTAAATCCTGGACCTAGCAGGGCTCTAGGGCAGGAGTCTGGTTTTTGACTCCTATTCACTTCAGAAAATCTGAGGACACCATTCTGTTACGGTAAGTGATGTAATATCTCTGAGTCATACATAAAAGTGTTGAGTCTGTTTTATTTAGAAGGCAGAGATTTGGAGATTTGGTTATCCATCGCTACAGGATAAACTACCTCTAAATGGTTACAACAGCAGTGACCATTTATTATCTCTCACCAGTCTTGGGTTCACTGGGCTCTTGGGAGAGCCTTTCCATTCAGTGTGGAGGTGGCTAGGGCTGCAGACATCTGGAGACTTGGTGACTGGAGCATCTTCAACAGCTCACTCTCAGGGTTGGAGGTTTGTGCTGTCAGCTGCTGTGGCCTGGACATCGCAGAATGATGTGTTTGAAGAATATAGTGTTTCAAGTTTGGGAACACCTTGGAAGTGATTCAACATCACTTCACTGTACTGTGTTAGTAATTATGAGTCAGAAAAGTCGAAAGCAAAAGCCAACACAGATGCTATGCTGGTTAGTCTTACTTTAATTTTGGAACAGTAACTTTCAAAATTTTTAAGAACGCTACCCGCGTAGAACTAAAAAATCTTTCTCCCACTCTGGTTATTTGTTTCTCCCTCTTTGGGCTTAAGGGAGGGGAAATAGACTCCACATTAGAATGGTGGTAAAGAATCTGGGACCATCTTTAATCCAGCCGTAACACTGCAGAAGGTATAGATACATAATGTATAACCAAAGGCCTAGGTGACCCTCAGTCCTGAAAGAAGACTCATTCAGGAAACATGTCTCTTCCCTGAGCTTCAAGTTGGTCCCTTTTTCATAAGACATTACTTGAATTATAAATTATTCTCTTAGGGAGTACATTAAATTATCTATTATTTATTTGTTTAAGATAGCCTTTCTATGTAGTTAAGGCTGGCTTTGAAGTAACGTAGCCAAGGCTGACCTCAAACTTAAGGCAGTCTTCCTGCCTCAGCCTCTAACGTGCTGGGATTGCAGGAATGAGCCATCATACCTATTTAGGGAGTATCATAAATTAAGAGAAGCCTTTATATTTATAACAGCTGTGCTTTTTTAAAAAGGTGAAACAGTTAAGAATGAATAGCTAGGCCAGTCATGGGTTTTAATAGAAGTTTAATTTACATAAAGGATGAGAATGAAGCCCGGCATGGTGGTGCAGGCCTGTAATCCCAGCACTCGGGAGGCTGAGGCAGGAGGATTGTTGTGAGTTCGAGACCAGTGTGAGCTACAAAGTGAGCTTAAGGCCAGCTTGAGCTGCATAGTGAGACCCTACCTCAAAAAAAAAAGGATGAGAATGTTTAGAAGGGATTCTAGCCACAACAAAAGAAAAGTTGCATATAAAAATAAACTTTAACTCAAAGTGCACTTACCCTGAGATCTCATTACTAGGTTTTCTGGAGCTAGTCCTTAGGTCTCATCCCAGACCACTGGGGCCTTGAAGAGTTCTATATTTGTGTTACACATCATTATAGTTCCACTTTAATTTTGAAACTGTAGCTTTCATAATAAATTTTTAAGAACTCTATCTGCACAGAACTAAAAAAAACCTCTCTCTCCCTCTCCATCTCTCCCTCTCCTTCTCTCTCCCTTACCCCCTCTCTCGTCCCCTCCCCCTCCTTCTCTCTCCCCTTCTCTCCCTGGTCCCACCCTCTCTCTCTGTGGTTGTTTCTCCTCTTTTAGCTTATTATGTGTGAGTTTATAAAGTTCTGCCCTGCCATTGCTCTCATCTTGAAAATACTCTTTTGAGCCCTGGCTATGATGTTATCTGTCTATAATTCCTACACAAAGGCTGAGGTGGGAGGATCATAAGTTTGAGTCTCTACCTTTCATAAAACTTAAAAGGTTGTGTGTCTAATGCCTGCCTAGTTTATTAATGTAAGTCCTAGAAGACACTCAACACACACTTCTTTAGTGACTCTGTTTCCTTGAAGACTCCAGAGAGTTGTTTTCTTACTTCCTTACCTATTATTAGTGACTAGCCCTTGAGCCCACTCTTTCTGACCATTCAGGTGAATTAAGCGATATGACATCATGAGCTAACTTCCTCCCTCAATCTTTTTTTCTCTCCCTCCCTTCCTCTTTCCCTGCCTTCCTTCTTCCTCTCTTCCTTTCTTTTTTTGCAGTACTGAAGTTCAATCCCTATAGCCACATCCCCCAGCCCCTTTTAGTTTTGCCACAGGATCTGTCTGAATTACCCAGGCTGGCCTCAAATCTGTGATCTTTTTGCTCAGCCACCTGAGTAGCTGTTACTGCAAGTGTGGGCCACTACACACAGCACAGTTTGTTCTATTCACCTCAGCTTTTGTTGGACTTCCACATCGTTAATGAGTGAGGGGCTTTTTCCAATGATACTGATTAAACATTTTTCCTTTTTAATCACTAGTGATTAAAGGAGGAAAGACCACTTGTCTGACATGTGGGTAATAGGT
The DNA here is from genome assembly GCA_004027165.1 of Ctenomys sociabilis. NCBI lineage: Eukaryota > Metazoa > Chordata > Mammalia > Rodentia > Ctenomyidae > Ctenomys > Ctenomys sociabilis. Next base: position 4,439 of record PVKA01018140.1, on the reverse strand, counting down.
ACAGTTTTAAATCTTACCCTTTCTTAGGTAATTTCTCATCTTTAATTAAAAGCTGTCTTTATTAGTTCTTGGATCTGACATGTTTGACACAGCATACAGGAATCTCAAGGAACATGGTAGAGATTTCTTGTTAGCCAAAGGTAAATAAAACCTTAGAAAGAAATGATAAATTCACTTATTTCACTTTCTAAAATGTCAGAAGCAAAAGTAAAATGGAAAGTTTTAAAAATCCTTTTACATTTAGCACATTTCTAAATAACAAGAGACTTTCTGATAGCCAATGTTAGGGGAAATTTATCAGCCCTTCAGTTTTCCCTTTTATAAATCCAAGCATCTCTTTTGTAGTGGGATTAAGGGATCACATGACTGACTAGTCTCACAATTGCAGTGACCCTCCCCCTCCCCCTCACTTTCCATTCACAGTGAACAGGATGCAAAGGCCTGTGATAGAGGTCAGGCAGAGAGCACCCAGGAAAAAAGTTGTAGCAAACTAACCTACTACAGCAAACCTAAATTATTTCTGGTCATTTAAACAAATAGCACAGTGACCAGTTAACAGGAAAAAAAAAATCATACTTTTGTTTTGAAAGCCTATATTTTAAAATTTGTACATGTACCTGACTTTTATATTCTTTTCCCTGTTTTTCTTTTTAGCATGGGTTATCGGCAGTCATCTAAGGTGTGAAGCATGATGAAGTGAGCCAGCAGAGTGGGTAACACAGCATTAAGGAACAGAGGCGGGATTGAGGCCTCGAGTCTGCCAGAATCTTCAGCTGGGCTTCAGAGGCTGGGCCTCAGAGGCTGGGACACTGAATATACCTTTTCAAACCTTGTCTGCGATGAGTTATTGACAGGACAGACTTGATTGTGAAATGTCAGCTGCCTAAGCTCACTGTTCGATAAGATGGAAGAGGAAGAGTTGGAATGTCCAAACTCTTCCTCTGAAAAACGCTATTTTCCTGAATCCCTTGATTCCAGTGATGGTGATGCAGAAGGCGTGCTGACATGTGAGGATTTGGAACTGAACCCTTTTGATGGATTACCATATTCATCTCGTTATTATAAACTTCTGAAAGAAAGAGAAGATCTTCCAGTATGGAAAGAAAAATACTCCTTTATGGAGAATCTACTTCAAAATCAAATTGTGATTGTTTCAGGAGATGCTAAATGTGGCAAGAGTTCTCAGGTGAGTAATAACTATAAAAATCATTCACTATGTGCATAGTATTTTTTTGTTACTTAAATAAGTTCATGCCACAGTATACTTCTCTTGTATAACAACAGTATCTAAAGCAAAGCAAAACAAAACACATCACCAATCCAGATAGAATAATCAGGTCACTTATTTTATTAATATTCTCAATAGTGACTGAATAACAGTTAATACTTATATGGAAATTAATTATATTTAGTATGCTACTGAATTACCCTAAAATAATCTGTTCCAGTTATCTCATTTTGCATATTTTTAAGGATGTGGCAGATGCTATGTGGGGATTAACTGCTGTATTTATGTGTCCAATGTTCTGGTAATCAAAATGCAGAAAGGCTTGTTGGTGAAGCCAGCTAAGCTCCAAATTCAAACGTGCAGGAAATTCTTATTTTACTGACAGATAGAAAAAAACTAAGTGACCAAATATGATCTAGGTCTGGCCTAAATTATGAGAGAATGAGTTGGGGTTGTTCAAAGATAAGCTTAAGAATGTAAAAATTTTAGGATTCATTTGTAACTAGGAATGATGGCCCATGACTATAATCCCAGATTCTTGGGGTGCTGATGCAGGAACAGAGCAAGTTCCAGCCTGACCTGGGCAATTTAGGGATTTAGTGAGACTGCCTCAAAATAAATAATGAAAATAGACTGGTATATACAGAGGCCCTGGGTGCAGTCTCCACTGGTGGGGGAAAAATAGGATTTATAAATCAGACAGCACCCAGAACCAGGTGAGTGAGTTCTGCTGTACCATTTGTGGGCCTCAGGCTTGTACAGGCAGATGTGGAAGTGAGACACAGTATCTGTACTTGATCAGGGCAGAAAGTCCTCAGAGGAGAGTCAGTTATTTCTAACTGGGAGTCTCCAGTTTCCTTACACTGTTTCTACTGGGCTCTGATTTACCTATGTAGGAACTTAAAGCACTGGCACTTCCCCAGCCTAATGCCTACCATCTTTTCTTTCTTTTTTTTTTTTCAAAAGAGTACATGGGAGAGAAAAAATATTCTTGTCCTTTATGGTTCTTAACCGAGGATCTCTGTAGCAAAAGATGGAGTAACAGGAGAAAAACAGACATGTATTCACTAATATGTGTACCTCATGCATACGTGAGAGATGTCCAGAGAGCTAAGTAAATCTTTAGATCTAAAAGGAAGCTTTTAAACTTCCTTTTACACACCATCATTCTCTGAGACAATGTAAAGATTATTGTAAGGAACCTTCAGTTGGACTGAGATGTCCAGGAAGAGCACCTTCTGTTGAGGAGACTAAAGTCACCTTCTCCACTGAGTCATCTCCCTCATCTAAGGCAGACAGGAAGACACCTTACACATGGAGATATCCTATATAGATGTCCATTTCCTTTATGTCTTTTCCTACTACTCATGTGTCTTATTTCTCAGAAGAATAAATATGTTACAAAGCCTATTTTGGGTGTGGAGTATTCTGGTCTCCTATAGTTATATTTTGGGGTGGTGTGTCCTTAGGCCCAAAATTAAGATAGTCAGTGAATACTTACTACCCAATTTGTTTTGCATTTGAGCTTCAGATTTTGGTTCACATGAGATCTGTGTTTTACTCCTAACTTGTAGGTTCTTATATATGAAGGAATAGACGATAGAGATAGTCTGATAGAGCCTAGTCATTTTTTATGACAGAACTGTGACCCTGAGGGATTTTCTGATGTCTATGTCATGTCACATAGACTTTCTAAACTGGATAAAAAGAATATCTTCTACAGTATTGCTATAGCTGAATTATTTGTTACCTCTGCTGCTTATATGTTTTAAATGTAATCTAAAAGATTATTGGATCTGTTTTTTATTTGTTTTATATTTTCCAGTATCAATAGTTTATTATGATTTATTTGTTCTGATGAGCTATTATTATAATGATTGATCACAGCTTGCCACAAGAAGCTAATGATAAAGATTAAATGAATTATTTCCTTGGGTTTTGTGGACAAATGGCAAAAGTTTTAAAAATTAAGTTTTTATTTTACAGTAATTTGAGACTTAGAAAAAATTACAGTAATAGAGATTTTCATATATTATTTAACCAGGTTCCCCAAATGTACAATTTTTTTTGTTTTTTGTGTTTGTTTATTTTGTTTTTGGTGGAACCCAGGATTGAACTCAAGCCTTTGCACTTGCCAGGGAAGTGCTTATTCCACTGAGCCATCTCATCTCCCTCTTCCTTGTGCCACATATACACACTTATTTTTATTCAAACCTTTTTTTTTTTTAAATACATTTAGTACAGGGGATAAAAGATCTACAGGGTCTAACTACACAGATCCACTGGTGATTCCTGTTTTCAGCCTCCCGAGCTTGGGAATTATAGGCACAGGCTACCACACCCAGCCTCAATGGCCAGCTCACTTGCCCCGTGGGTGGGGCCAGCACGCATGCAGGGGATTGAACCCCAGCTACTACACTCTGCCTAAGCAGGCACTTTAGTCTGCTGAGCTATCAGGCTGGCCCTTATTCAACCTTTTAAGAGTAACTTGAGGACATGATGCCTTTTGCCTATGAATACTTCATTGAATACTAAAAAGCTGTCTGAGATTACAACAGAATGGACAAGATAAGGAATGTAAAGTTGACATTGTACTATTTAATTTCTTGCTTTTCACATTTAATGAAATTCATACTATATGGCCTTTATTTATTTATTTTTTATGGCCTTTATTTAAAAAAAAAAAAAATTAGTCCAAAATCCAATATCAAGTTACATTACATTTCATTGTCACAAAAAAAAAAATCTCCTTTAATCTGAAATGACTCCAATCTCCTCTTGTTTTTAATGACATGCCTAGCTGTCTTATATGATATTTCTGATGCCAGTTCAGCACTACAGAGTTTATTATAGCCTTTATAGTTTATAGTTCCCACCCCTATGGAAACCATGGCTCATACTATTTACAGTGTCTTTACTTTTTCAATCTTGGAATACTTACAGTTTCACAATTGCTAACCTTATTAAAAGTTTTTTAAAATTTAACATATACTCTGAGTTTTCTTTAGAATTTATGGTCTTTAAAAATTATTAGCATATATTTTACAACATGTTAACGATAATTATAGTTTTTATCGTTTTAACTTCTTAATCAGTTTTCTGTTAAGTAGAAGGCAGTATGTATCTTCAGGGTTAGAGAAATCAAAATTGTACTCACAAGTTGAGAAAATAGGTCTATTCATTGGTTATGCTGGAAACGACTTGGTTATTT
>PVKA01018139.1:0-44415 GCA_004027165.1 Ctenomys sociabilis | reverse complement strand
TACAAATGTCAATCAGACAGTTTCAAGACACCTTAACCATACAGATTCGATAAATTAATACATTGCAAACTGTTTTCATAACGTTTTGGTATTGTACAAGGTGCATACATGATATTATATTTACAGATATTATTTTAGCAGATATCTCTTATCAGTGAATTAAGAGTGTAGCTGCTTACTTATCTTCTTTTTTTATACCTGAATTACATCAAAAATTCAATAATTATTTTCCTAGTGGATGACCGTAGTACTTTGTGTCTGGTGATGTGAAAGGCAACACGATCCTATTTGTGGATCATAAACTGTATGAAGAAATAGCTAATTTTTAGATGATGATCCAGGTTCAGCATGCTTTAAAGATATATAATAAACAAAAATGAGAAACTGGAATTTTGCTAGGGATAGATATCAAATTGTGCACTAAGTTAAAAAAGAACTTAGAAGTACAAGGAGGAAGGACCAGGCAGATGGTTCAGTAAAATAAGTGCTTGCCTGGCAAGTGCAGGGGCCTGAGTTCAATACCTGGTTCCATTAAAAAAAAAGTACAAGGAGAGATTTTTTTTTGTCTAGCAAAAACTTATGTAAAAATATCTTGGCACAATTCACCAAACGTTATGGTGAGTGATGTAAGGAGATAAGAATGCTGAGGACTGTCTAGGCTGCATTTGAGAATACTGCATCCGTGGGCACAGAAGCGGTGAGCCGCATGTTCAGTGTGGACCACCAGAGTCACTGGCCAGCTGGATGCCATTTCAGTATATCACCTATAATCAAATATAGATGCCCATTGATTTGGAGAGAGACACATACAAAAAAATCAAGGTAATTATTCCTAGAGATGTTATATGTAGTTTGTACATATGTATCCATATGTAGAGGCAATATTTAATTTGTTTAACTTGTTGAAAAATCTCATTTGGGAGTTGCAAATAATTTCTGTCTTTTTAAGAAGAAATGAGAGTAGGGTGCTGTCATTTCTTTCTTCTAGGAGGAAATATTTTTATAAACATTTTTAGTCATATAAACTTAGCTTCAGAAACTTCAAATTAGTGAATTAATTCAAATGAAGGCATTTTAGCCAGAGGTTTTCAGGATGTAGTGTAGGAATGGGCACTTGGATATGTTAAAAGATCTCTGCCTTAAGAATTAAGTAATTTCCTCTCAAGCCTAATGCAAATTTGGTATTTTCCTGGGAGGTTATGTGTGTGTGCGCATGTGTGTGCTTTTTTTTTTATTACCACAGAATTTACTGTCAGGCAATACATGTCAACAATTAGTAATGAGCTTGGTTTGCTAATGCTTCATTGAGGATTTCTGTGTCTTTGTTTTTAGTGTTCTCTTATAGGGTTTTATTCTTCTAATATCTTTGTATGGTTTTATTATCGTAATAATCTCAGTTGCTTACAATAAACTAGGAACGTTATTTACTTCTCTTTTCTCATAGACTGGAGGTTCTTTCTCAGATCTCATTTCTTCCCCTGTCAGTTCTACTTCTCCATTTCATATAAGCTTTTGAATTCTTTGGCATTAAGTTGCTGGTGATATTACATTATTATCTGCTTTCTTTCTGTAGAATTTTTAGGAACAACCATTTTTCCTTCCTTTAGTCTATTCTCTGCTTTTCATGATCAAGTCTAGCTATAAATTTATCAGTGGTACCCATCTTTTCTGAATCCTAGCCTGAGTAAACCTAAACATTTATTGTATCCATCATTTGCCCATTTATTCTCATAGGTCTCTGTTTTTGTCTAAATCATTTATTTCTAATCACTTTGGATTTTATTTGTTCTTTTTTTGAGTTTTCCTAGAGTGGAAGATTAGATAATAAATTAAAATTTTTTCCAGTTTAATACAAATACTTATTGCTATAGAATTGCCTGAGGGTTTGGTTCTGCGGCATCCTATGCATACTGATGTGTTGGAGTTTTCTTGCTATTCAGTTCAAAAATATCTTCTAATTTCTTTTGTGATTTCTTGTTTCACTTCCAGGTTGTTTTGAAGTGTGTTGTTTAAATGACAATATCTGGGGATTTTCCACGTGAACTTTTCATTTAAATCTGCTACAGTTAAAGGATGTGCGTGTTCCCATTTAAATGAGACTTTGTTTATTAGAAACTACAAGACTAGAATGGAGTAGGGAGGCTACAAAGATTTGCACCTGAACTGAGCTTGGTTCCTTAAACACTGCCTTGCCTTTGTCTATGTGCTCTTCTTGTGGTAATTCATCTGGAACACAAATCCCTGGACTGCTGTGGTGTTCCTGCTGTGCTTACAAGGGCTTACCTTAACTTTACAGGCAGGAAAGACATTTTCCTCAGAAGGAATGGGTGGTCATTCTACCAAGAACCTTGAGGGAAATCTTGGTGGGTAAGGATGATCCTCTATTTGGGTGGGTCTGAAGGGAAGCTGAGGTACAGCTATCTTGAGTGAATGATTCCTAGTCTGTGGATGTCTGTCAACCTGGACAATGAATGCTTTGTGGGAAGTAGCAGGGACAGCTTGCAGGTCTTGTGTACACAAGACACTTCTGTTGGCATATATGAACTCTGTTTTGCTGATTTTTATCCCTGACCTTATGCACTCTCTTATTAAAATCATAACTGGACCATAGCAGGCCTTTGGAAACTAAAATAGATATCTGTAGAAAGTGACAGTGACCTAGAGGGGTAATTATGAGTTGGCAAAAGGCAAGCTACTGGAAAGAAGGACACAAGGTAATGTGAGACAATTGCGTGAGATGACATACAGGGAGAGATTTGCAGAAACCCAAGTAATTCCCTGAAATGCCCTTTCCCCCAATACTCTGAGATAATTCTCCTAGGAACCAGGAGTTCATGAAATCTTTAAGCAATGGACTTTGATCTCTTGTACTTGGACATTAAATTAGAGGGAAACTGGACATCTTTTTTTTTTCTTGTCTTTTTGAAATAGGATCTCACTATGCAGTTAAGGCTGGCCTGGAAATTGCAGTTATCTTCCTACCTCAGCCTCCCAAGTGCAGGGATTATAGAACATGTCCAGTCTTGGACATCCTTTTTAGGCACAATAAAGCTTGTATTTTCTTCTCTCTCTATTTAGAAATTACTAAAAAAAACCCCACAAGAAATGGCATGCATTGTCTTTGGAAGGCATCCAAAATACTGAACCATACAAGAGGAAGGGCTCCCCAAAACAGACAATTTAGTAGAGGTGGGAAAAATAAAGAGTGATAGTTTCATCAGTGATTAGAGTAAAAATTGTGAGGAAATCATGCTTTCATAAGGCGAGAGACATTCTTGTTTGTGAGAATGAATGAAATACAGAACTTGTAGGCAGGAGATGCCTGCCCTGTGGAGGAGGCAGGGCTGAGAAGGGGAATCACACAGACTATGGCAGCTTATGGCAATCTAATCAAGGGGCAGAAATCTCGGTGAAGAAAGAAGTTTTTCTTTTACACATGGTTCTGGTGCTGCCAGGTACTCTTAGGGCAAGAGCAAATGCATACTTACTGCTGTTGGGTATCTGAAAATCTCTATACAACTACTTTATACAAAGCAGAACAACTACTTTGAAAGATTATCACTTTTAATGATAAACATACACCTTAGTGTATGATGCTGTCATTCCACTTCTAGACATTTACATCAAAACAGCTGAAGGCCTGGGCCCAATAAAGGCTTGGACAATGTACTCATTGCAGCTTGATTTGTAAATCTTAAGCTGGAAACAATATAGCTGTCTATGAATAGGTAAATGGCTAAGCAATTTGGGATTTTACCTTTAAAGTGAATATTACTAAACAATAAAAAGAATAATACACCCACCAACTCACACAACTCTCAAAAACTGATTTCCTATCTTGCATATGGAGGGGAAGAAAGGGTTTTAAAGCAAATAATCTCTTGGCAAACATGTTCATTGTTTGCTTTTATGATTGGTAACTACATACATTGCTTTGATTTTCATGCTAGTTTTACAGGTTTATGTAAACAGGAAAAGGTATTCAATTGTACATTTCAAACATATAATTTACTGTATATAAATTATAATCCAATAAAACTATTACAAAACAACCCATGAAAATAAGGTTGTATTACCTTTAAACTGGAAAATATGGTGACTAGTTACAATTCAGAGAGAATGTAACTCAAATTCCTGCATTGTTTTAAAGTTATTAACAGTCATTTGAGTTCTCATGATGCTACAACTTCAATTGATTTTTAATAGTTTTTCTAAACAAACAATCCCACCTTTGGGTAGAATTTCTATGCTATGAGAATCATTGCAATTTCAGTTTTGTTGCTAGTTTGGCCAAGGAGATCAAATGGCTCTAAGAGACAAATGTTTTTGTTTAGTTTGGTTTGGTTTATAATTCCTCTGCCCTGCCCCCATTCCTTGAGCACCTAGAACAATAGTCTATGAGGAGAGTGGATGTTTAATAAACGCCTTGACTTAATGTATAATTAATGGGCCCTGAACAGTGTATTCCTAGTTGCTGCTAAAACATCTGCTAATGAAGAAATGCTTGCAACTGTGTAGAATAATTTTAAAATGTTAGGAAAAAAACATTCAAAGTAGTAAACTATATAATTATTTTTAGATTTGGGGTAAATAACTATGTCTTCTGGATAAAATTACAACAAAATTTTGTTCTTTTTGGTAAGTTTAATGAAAACAGGTAGGTATTCACTGGTTTAATTTTTTTTTTTTTTTTCAGAACCAGGGATAGAACTCAGGTCCTTGCACTTGCCAGGGAAGTGTTTATTCCACTGAGCCATCTCCCCAGCCCTCACTGGTTTAATTTTGGCATAACAAGCAATAAGCAGTATAGGTCTTGCTGCTGGAAGACACAGAGATGCTGGGCCAGTTGCGTGATGACTTTCTGCATCTGTCTTTTAGAAGTAGCAGCACACCCCCTACGGCTTGGTTGTAAGTATCAATGAAATAAATGAAAGTGGTGAATGTTGGTGGCCTCAGATGTATCTCTCTATGGCTATGGCAAACCTTTTCCCCAGATGCCCAGAAGTTTAGCTGTTGAGGGATCATAGATGGGTCCTTTTCAGCATTGCCCTTCTGGACTAAAAGATGCTGTCTCATCCAAGTATGCATCATTCTAAGAGGTAGACTGTTGGACATCATTGATCCTTCTATAGGTAAAAAACCTTTGTCTGTCTCTACAAGTGAGATAATGGTAAAAAGAAATCCTGCTCACAAGGTTGATACAATGGTGTGTGTGGATCCTTTGAGGCTCGACATTGTTGCCCTACTTCTGAGAGTTGTTCTTGAGAGCCCTTTCCACCAAAATTTTCTGCATATAAATATTAGAGTTTTGAGGTTCCAGGTTTTGGAAGTTTAAGAGGTGTGGCCATCAGTGGGTGATTATGTCATGAGGCCCTTTGCTCCTGAATGGAGTTAGTGGTTTTGGTTGACAAGCACATCCTTTTTACACTTCTATCTACCCAAGCATCTCTACAACATTCTCTCTAGAGGGTCAAGAAGTACCATCATGCAGGCAGAGATTGCAGCCCTCATCAGATGGCAGTCCTGCTTTCACCTTGACTTTGGACATCCTTGGCTCCAGAACCATGAGAAATAAATTTTTATTGTTTAGAAATTATTCAAGTGATAATATTTTGTTGTGGCAGTATAAATGGAGTAAGATGCCTGCTTGAATAAGTTGGTACCAGAAGTTATTCTAGAAAGCAAAGGATTTAATTGTTAAAATTTTTATTTTTGTTTTTTTTTTGGTGGTACCAGGGATTGAACTCAGGATCTTGCACTTACCAGGCAGGGGCTTATGCCATTTAGCTGTATTCCTAGACCCTTGAAGTTTTATTGAAATTGTTTAGAATTAATAGAACAATTTGGAAGAGAGTTGATTTATTCATGAAAAAAATATATTTATAAATAAACATATTTTTATATAGTGGATAAATTTAATTATATTGAATTGTAAATATTTTGTTTGGGTATTATAACACATTATATGAAATATAACTTTATGTATGTTATATTGACCATGCATTTCATATTGTTAAATTCGTTTTTTAATTCCAGTAATTTTATACAGATTTTTTATTTTTCTATGACTATGAATCATGTATTTAATTTTTTTCACTTATAATAATTATTATTTTTATTAATTTTATTGAGAAGCAAATAGCAATGACAATTTCAAAACCAATTAGTAGGACAATTTCAATAATTAATACATTGCATGTTGTTGCATTCATAGTGGTTATTCATAGTACAAGATGCAGACATGATACGTTATCCAAACACTTTGTACAAATCTTTCTTCTCCTTGAATTAAGAGAAAGTAGCTGTATATCTATCCTAACAATTCTGCGTATACAGATACAAAATAATCCTTCATTTGTACCCCCTTCTGTTTTTTGTTTAGTTTTGTAAGAGATGAGTATTCTATTGTTATTCATATATTGTAGGTGTGTGAATTCAGCAAAATAACCCAATATAGGGAGCCCCTTCCCCCAAGCCTGCCAAGAGAGCGACTGGGCTGAGATACCCAGGGCCAACTTGCCAGCAACTCCCTGAGCCCCTGCCTCCAAGCCCACTGCGTGAGTGAGAAGTTTTGCGAATCTCCTGGCACCCTATTCATGCTATCCCCGTTGGGTGAGTGTGTGGGAGAGCCCTTGGCTTCTTCCCTCTCGAGCCGCCATTCGGATTCCCCGCCCACAAGACCTCTGGGCTAGTGATCAGCCTGAAATACCCCAGATCTGCCCGTCCTGCAACTCCCAGAAGCCCCATCCACAAGCCCACAAAGCGAGTAAGAATTTTTGAGAGTTTCCCAGCACCCTATCCACTGCAGTCCAGTTCCGTGAGTGTGTGGGAGAGCTTCTGAATTTCCCAGTGCTCCCTGGACCAGGCACACAACAGAGGGGAACCACAGGCTCACAGTTGTACCAGAAAGGCTTCAGCAAAAAGGAACTGAATGCAACAGTCAAGTACAGGCCAGGTATAACTGGACAATCTCAAACTTAATAGACCGGCACCTGAATATCATTACACGCTAAGGTTATAACTGCACCAAAGCTCTACACCAAAGGTCAGAGATCAGAGGGAGAAATAAAAGGAATATGAATAGGTAAGGAAGAAGGTAAATTAGCACTATTTGCAGATGACATGATACTTTACTTGGAAGACCCCAAAAATTACACCAAGAAGCTATTAGAATTGATAAAGAAATTCAGTAGCATAGAAGGATACAAAGTAAATACTCAAAAGTCAAAAGCATTCCTCTACACAGATAATAAACACACTGAGAGGGAACCTATAGAAACAATATCTTTTATAATAGCCCTCCGGATAATGAAATACCTTGGGTTCACTTAACCAAGGAAGTCAAAGATCTTTTCATGGAAAATTACAACACCATAAGAAATGAGATTATAGAGGATTTCAGAAAATAGAAAGATATTCCATGCTCCTGGATAAGAAGAACCAACACTGTGAAGATGGTTATACTTCCAAAATTGTTATACAGGTTTAATGCAATCCCTATCAAGCTGCCACCAACATATCTCCCAGACCTAAAGAAATAATTCCTAAAATTTATTTGGAACCAGAAAAGACCTAGAATAGCAAAAGCAATCCTGGCCAATGAGGGCAAGGCAGGAGGCATCACAATTCCTGACTTGAAATTATGCTACAAAGCCACTGTGATAAAACCAACATGGTATTGGCAACGAAATAGACCTGAGTATCAATGGAATAGATCAGAAGAGGCAGAGGCCTCTACAAACTCACTCAGCCACTGATCTTTGCCAAAGGGGCCAAACAAGCTTACTGGAAGAAAGATAGCCTCTTTAACAAATGGTGCTGGAAAAACTAGCTTTATACATGCTGAAAACTAAAATTTGACTCAGCTCTATCACCATGCACTAAGCTAAAGTCAAAATGAATCAAACATCTAAACATTAAAATAGAAACACTCAATCTCCTGGAAGAGAAAGTAGGAGGAACTCTTGAAGACATAGGGGTAGGTTGAAAAGTTCATGAACAAACATGTATTTTCATGGGAAACACTTGAAAGAATCAACAACTGGGATCAACTCCTCTTGAGGAGTTTCTGCACGTCAAAAGAGATTGTCAACAAAGTGAAAAGACAATCCACAAATTTCAAAAAAATCTTAACTAATAAGCACTCAGACAAAGTTCTACTCTCTAGAATTTATAAATAACTAAGATACATTAGGGCCCTCAAATTTACAGACCAAACCCAGAAATGGGCATCTGAGATGAATGCACAATTATCAGAGGATGAAATTAAAGAAGCGAATTAATATATGAAACAATGTTTCACATCACTAGCCATCCCTGAAATGCAAATTAGAACAACATAGAGATATCATCTCACTCCAGAAAGAATGGCTATCATAAGAAAATCAACCAACAACAAATGTTGGAGAGGATGTGGGGAAAAGGTAACACTTCTCCAGTGCTGGTGGGAATGTAGAGTGGTACAACCATTGTGGAGGTCAGTGTGGAGACTCCTCAAAAGAATAGGACTGGAAATCCCATTCAAGCTGATATTGCCCTACTGGGAATTTTGCCACAGGAACTGAAAACATTATATCATAGTGATATACGTGTACCTATATTTATAGCAGCACAATTTGTGAGAGCAAAATCTTGGAAACAACAAAGATGTCCATCACATGAGGAATGGTTGAAAAAGATGTGGTATTTCTATATAATGCAGTATTACTCACCTATAAAGAATGATAAACTTGAACCACTTATATTGAAGTGGATGCCACTTGAACATATACTTATATGTGACATAAACCAGGTACGCATGTGCAAATTTTGTATAGTCTCCCTAGTATAAGAAGTCAAAAGAAGAAATACAAACAGAAATGTACAACAACAGCTAAAAAGAATTTAGTCAGATAGTTAGGCTGAACTGAATGGCATATGCTGCAGGACAATAATCAGCTTTTCTTCTGGATCGTTAACAACCTAAGTGCACAGATCAAAAATTGGAGAAATAGAAGGGCCACAAAGTCAACCAACATTTTGGCCCTAGCCTTTCAAGGTCAGCAAAGACTCAGGACATAGGAAAACCTGCACTGTAAAATCATGAAACTCCATTGTGCCCCAAAGTTTCTGATCAAGGAGATTATGGAGCCACAAAGGAAGGAGACTGATGAACTATAGTGTGCCTGGGGAGAGTCACATGGAGAGAAAACTTTCTCTCATGTTCTCACAAAGAGCAAACTGGTCAAGCAATGGCCGTGACTCATCCACATGGGTGACACAGGCAAAGGATCTACAGAGTAAGGTACAGGATTACAAGATAAACCCTGGGGGGACTTGACTGACCTCATTAGAAACAAAAGCTACAGTTTTTGGCATATAGGTCTTGCTCTATCTCGGTCTTAACCATCCAGCAGAAAAGTACGAAAATAAGGTATATAATGTGAGGCCATAATAATACATTGAGTTGTAAATGGCTATAGTCAACAACTTTTTCAGATAACTTACTATTATTGTGGACTGCTAGACTGTGATTGTGTCTCCGAGTTCAGGCATGTATAATCATTTAATAACAATGGAGTGCTCATCTTTGACAGGTGTAGACAAAATAAGGAGGATTCAAAGGAAGAACCATGATGTGTTTGTGTAAGCAGTACAGTTAGGATAAATAGGCAGTGCTTCTGATTAATTCTATTAGAAGCAAGATTTGCATTAACAGTGGTTGGACAAGATACTATGTCAGCTTCTAGTACTATGGACAACCACTATGAAGAAAACAAGGTGGAACGCATTAATTATTGAAACTGTGGTAAAATTCAGCTTTTAAAAATAAGATAATTATACAGCTACATTCTCTTAATTCACTGATTAGGGACATATGCTATAATTGTGTCTGTAAGTATAATATCATCTGTGCACCTTGTATGATAACAAACCATTACAAAAACAGTTTTCAATGTATTAATTATTGAATCTGTCCCATTAATTTGATTTGAAACTGTTTCATTGCTATTTGTTCTTCAATAAAAAGAAAATCCAATATAGTCTGGTAGTCCATAATTGTAGTGGGTTATCCGCAGCATTGGCAATGTCAGAAGTTGTTGACTTGAGCCTTTTACAGCTCAGCATATTTACTTTTTAATGCCTTGCTTTTATACTTTTCTCCTGGATTATTAAGACCAAGATAAAGCAGGACCTATGTAATAAGAAATGACTTTTGTATATGACAAGGTCAGTCAAATCCCCTCAGGGTTTACCCTGAAACCCTGTATCACAGTTTGTAGATCATTTGTCCAGCCATGTGGATAAGTTATGGACATTCCTTGACCAATTTGTTCTTTTTCAATTTTTAAAAGAGTACAAATTAGAATTAAAACAGAAAAAGTTAGAAGTGATACAGAATTTCACTTAACAAAGTAATATGAATTTCACAGTATGTGTTGTAATGCATGGTGTTGTCTTCCAACCAGTTATTCACATTATCTGATATATGCATGCAAAATTGGAAGAAAAAAGAACAAAAAGGAAGAAATATATAAGAAATTAAGAAATGAAAAAAGACAAAGAACTGAAGAAAGTGAACAAAACAGATTAAACATCTGTTTCTTTCCATAGACCAGCAGAAATCCACGGTACACTTGTTCAAACCATCCTGCGTACATACATAGACATATCTCTTTCCCTCACTCCCTCTTCTGTCCTCCTCAATTTAGTATGAATAATGAACTTCTCTTTCCAATCCTTTTAATGTTTGCTGTTTTACTGAACTGTCCTCTTGGCAAGGATTCCTATCTGATGAAATGGGTGTCTCTTTCCTGATTGTAAATTAGAGGTAAATCTAATTTTTAACCAATAAATACATTTTTCTGGAGATTTAAAAAATTCCTCTTATCATATTAATGAAGATTATCAATGATTAAACTTATTTTCTAATTTCTGTTGATTGAGGTTCTAGGTTATTCATTTATTATTACTCATTGTTATTTTTAACTAAGGGCTTTAATGAAATTTTCTATATTTTGAATTATTTTCTTAAGCATAAAAATGACATTTCAATGTCTGATTATGATAATTTCAGTACTTGTATCACTGCAGTTCTGTTAGATTGAGACTGAGTGTGGTGGCACTCACCTGTAATCCTAGCACTTGGGAGGCTGCAAACAGGAGGATCACTACTAGTCTGATCTATGCAGTGAGACCCCGTGCACCTTGTCCTAAATACAAAAAAAAAAAAAAAAAAAAAAAAAAAAAAAAAAAAAAAAAAAAAAAAAAAAAAAAAAAGAATCAACAGGCATAAGATCATGTGAGATGATGAAAAAATACCTTTCTTGACCCAAGTTGTGAATATTCTAATTTGTATCTCCACATTTAACAATGTGCCAGATAATTTTGTAATAGCTCTATAATCTAATATTAAAATCTTTTAAATTCTATTGCCCACCTCTTCTCTTATATTCAAATAAGTTTAGCTTTCACCACTAACAATGTTAAATTGTAGTGAGCATGATCACGTAGGTAGCATCATCATAAATTTATATATTTTCCTTCAAGTGATAAAAGATGTAAAAAATAAGAAACACAAATATATCAAGAAAGATAAAAGTTTTTTTTTTTTTTTTTTTTTTTTTTTTTTTTTTTTTTTTTTTTTTTTTTTTTTTTTTTTTTTTTTTTTTTTTTTTTTTTTTTTTGTGGTATTGGGGGTTGAGCTCAGGACTCTGTGCTTGCCAGGCAAGTGCTTATTCTACTGAGCTACCTCCCCAGGCTCTGTATCAGGAAAGAGATATGAGGGAAAATTCTATTTATCAGCAGTATAGAACTCTGTAGATTTAAAATTAATAACTAATTAGTTGTGAACTTTCCAGTGGTAATATTTGGTAGATCCATAGAGAATCCATAATTCGGCTACTGGGATTCATTCTGTGCTAGCATGCCTTTGATGTAATTGTCACTGAATCAATTCACCTTTTATCAAGACATGTTCAGATGAATTCTTTTGCTGTGTAGATGTCCTAACCCCTTTTTATTATGATTTTTAAGATGAGAATGGCTAAGGCTGAAATGACTTCCAATTCTCTCTCTCTCTCTCTCTAATTTGATTTTGTTTAAAATCAGTACAGTTGCCCCTCTGCTAGGCTTTCTCTATCAATAGCTAATATCTCTGACTACTGTTCTGCTAAGTGGGAAGGAAAATGCCTAGTGTATAATTCTGTTTAATTCTTTGAAACTCAATTGAGGCTATTCTTAGGAAATGTTTGAAATAAATAAAACAGCGTAAAAGTTTAGTAGCAATTTAAAGAGGTAGGTACAGCGGGAGGAAAGCTCACAGTGTGCCAGAAGTCTGATCATTCCATACGGCTGGTGGAGGTGACTGTTAAATGTCAGTGAGACAGGAAGAAATGGGGTTGGGCAGGTCACGGAGGACTTGGTGGCAGGCAATCAGGTTCGAGCTTCTACTCATTAGGGAATACAGGTCATTATCATATGAAGACACAGGGCTGGCAGGAAAGGAAATTATATAGCACTAGGTGTAAAGTGTTTTAGGATGTAACAAAAGAAATTAAGCATTTATCGATATATCCAGATGAGGGAAAACAAGGTTCTGAACTAGGGAGATGAAAGTAAAAATGAGAGGACATCTGAGAAAGGGAAGTTGATGAGTGAACCAGTCAGTCTCACAAACATGAAGGGGTTGGTGGATATTTGTGTTTCTTTGCCACTTCTAAGTTTTGATGACTGAAAGAATTAGTAGGGAACACAGGTGTGGCCCCAAATCTCAAACTTAATCTGCTTCAGTAATTGCTTTTTTAGCTATACTGTTCCAAATGAGATTTTTATGTCTCCAGGCAATTCCTTTTCTCAAATTACCACTACATATGTACATTTATTGTTCAAGAACTATAGCTATTAAATATTCAATAGTATTTCCATATCCCCTATTTATGAGCCAACACTCCAACTTCCATGTGTTCACTCTTAAACAGAACACATTTGTAGA
This sequence comes from Ctenomys sociabilis, assembly GCA_004027165.1. Classification (NCBI taxonomy): domain Eukaryota; kingdom Metazoa; phylum Chordata; class Mammalia; order Rodentia; family Ctenomyidae; genus Ctenomys; species Ctenomys sociabilis. The sequence continues at coordinate 31,442 of PVKA01018139.1, read as the reverse complement.
ATTTTTCTGAACTACATTGCATTGCATGGGTAAGGACTAAATCTGGAAAAGCTTAACAAAAAATACCCATTTTTTTAGTTATGCATGAGGGATTAACACAAGCAACTCCCATAAATGTTAAACATCCAAGTTCTTGGCCATTAAGGTCTCACCACATTCCGAGGAAGAGGTGGCTATGAAGAGGAGGAAGAGAGGCAGGGAAATCATTTCCATATTATGTATTGTATAGCCATTACATTTTTTTGTAAAAGACATTCATATAAAGAAGAGTATTTTTCAGGACTTCTGCTCTTGATTATGCCTAGTGTGAATGTTTCATGTCTTTCCCATCATTTTGTATTTCAGTGAACTGCTCTTTCTCTGTATGTTTCAGAACCTCTGCTCATTGAATGCCCATTCTTATTCATTGCTTTAAAACAGAGGTTCTCAAGGTGATCCACAGCTGTCAGTGAGGGTATCACTTGAGAACTTGTTCTAAATGCAAATTCTTGGCCCTCAGAGTAGTGCTAGTGTGCAGAGGCCTGCTATGGATTCTGTGGACTGGGAAATTTAAGAACCATTGTTTAAAGTTACCTTTAATTGCAATATGCCTATCTCAGGTAATTGCTCTGTTTTCTGCTGTCAAAACTGTGATGTAGAGTAACAAACTAGTTTGTCCAAAGTTAAGCAACTCTAGGATCTCAGAAGCAAGTCTGAAATATACTTCATTGCCTCACCTAACTGACTTTGTACTATACATTGATTGAAGTTTAAATGTAGGCTTGTGCCATAAAACAGCCAGGCTCACTCATGTCTCTTGATGCTATGCTTTAAAACTATTTTGTTCCTTGCGCCTGCTTTCTTCATACCTAAAGTAGACCAAAGGACCTTTTACACTGCAGCTGTGTATGAACAGATCAGCGAGCCAATGTGCTAGCACCCAGGGCTGTGAGACAACGGACGAAGCTATGCTGCATGACTGGAAGGATAAAGGTCCAGAGGGCATTTATTCAAATGAAATCACGGAAATAATAAAATATTATGCTTTGATAAATTGACTTGACTTGGGTTTTTTGGTCTCTGAAAAGTAAATTTCTGTGGAACAGTATTAAGAGCTTTTCACACTTTTTGGTGGAATTGAAACAGTTGTTTATACAAGTGAATGAGTCATGGAAAAGCTGGATTTTCAGCTCCTAATTCTCAGCTTGTGCCTCTCTCTCTCTCTAGGAGTTATTTCTCTTCATTGAGGAGTCCAGCACCATGGTCTCTCCAATTAAAACATTGTGCATGTCACTAATCCCACTCTGCCAAGCAAACTGGCCTCTCTAAGCTTAGCTTTTATTCATTTTATTAATATGGTTGAAAATCTGCTATATTGCCAGTTCTGTGCAATAGAAAGAATATTATACATACTCTATGCCTGTCATGGTTTTGGGTTTTTATAAGGGGAACAATATAATACACATTTTGTAATACTATTTTATAAGGAATTACCCAAGAATCATATATAAAAAGTGCAGGAAATCTGTGCACACACTAAACACTAAAGACTCCAGCTCTGGGCCTGGATCCTAATACTCTGCATGAGCCCAGCTGAAAACCTAGAGCTCATAACAATGTCTCTTACAAGTTCAACAGGAGCCCTAGAGTCCATGACAAGTCTCATGCAGGCTGCTTCACGGATATGTGCTGGAAAGGCCCAAAGGTCGGTAGTGGAAGCTAGAAAGTCTGTGTCAGTGGGATGAAGGATCTGTGCCAGCAGGCTGAGGGATCTGACCTGCAGCCAGGAATCAATGCTCAAGGTGAGCATCAGAGCTCCACCAAAGGTACCAGAACCATCCTCAGTGACAGTGAGGTCTCGAGCTCCTCTAGCAATGAGGAAAGCTGACTGCCCATCAGGAAGGCCAACACAAAAAGCTTCTCCATGAGGCTGGTCTTCCCCTCTGGAGCCAGGAAGTGATGCTCAAGATGAGGACCAAAGCTTCTCCAAAGTTCATTGGGAAGCCAGCATGACAAGGTCCTCCAAAAGGACAGCCCACGAGAGCCAGCATCTTCCAGCAGCTCCAACAGATTCTCCAAAAAGCATTCCTAGCAGTGTTCTGACAGCTTCTCTTGTTCTTCCTTTTATACTGCTGGCAATAATCCTCAGGTGGGCCTCTGGCATCCAGAACTGCTCTAGTTCAATTCAGCTGGGTATAAGTTGGTCACCAGTTAGAATTCCACCGCACAAACTATCCAGAAGTAAAAGTAAGTCATCTACCAACAGCAAGTAGTAACACAAGACAACAATTTGAGAAATCTCATGGAGAAGGATCTTATTATCAGAGTTGGGATAGCTTGAGATATTTTTGTTAAAAGAATTCATCCTGAAAGTTGAAGGCCTAAGAGTAGAAGAAGGAAAGAAAAGAAAGAGGAAGGTGCATTCTTTCTGTCACTTCATGACCTCCCCCCTTTCTTCCTGATCCTAATCCCTGTGAAACATCAAAATGTCAGTGTACACATGGACAGACCTGGAATTGAGGGTTAATACCACTGCCTATTTTGGTTAGATTTCTATTCTGGTTTTGTACACTCAGTTTGGGATCTGTACTCTGAGATAATGGAGTCTTGCAATTTCTTGCAAGCATTATTGACTTGGGTAAGATATTAACCTGACTTCACTGGAAAGAAATGTTGGGAGTGAGGAAAATGCAAACTGGAGAAAGGGAAGGAGAGATGGGAGGGACTCGAAGCTGGCCTGGGTCTGCCTATGCTGGGGAAGTGCTGCAGCTGGGAATCTCTCTGGTGCTCTCTCATCTATATTCAGTGGTAGTCTGTGTTCCTCACATGAACGAGCTGAAGAACCTGGAGCCTGTGCCAAGAGCTCCTTCTGAAAGCAATTATCAGGATTTACCATATGATTTCAATTCTTTGTGGACTATGAAAGAGACACTTCACCATTTTTTTGAAAAGGAATCTGAGCAGGAATGCTGGTAGCTTATACATTATTTAGAGCTTGCCATTCTGCCTTGGTCTCACAAAGGAGAGTGACAGCAGTGTCACAGGGTTTTCATGTATGTGGTGGTGGAAATAGAGATGTCGAATATCATAGCTTCTCTAAATTACCTGTAGTCTGGCGGCCTATAATTAGCTTACTGAGAATATTAGCAATATTTCACTAAATATCACTTCCAATTTTTCACTAAAGACAGATGCTTGGTATCTCATTGCATTAAAAAAGTCAGATCAGATCACACATACATATGAGAACTATAGTACAATGGTAACAAAATGATTAACTCTAGCTTATTGTTTGTTAAGGTCCTGAACATAAAAGTGTAAGAAACACCACATGAGCACAGCGGATACCTAGATTTGACCCACTCTTATTTCTAGTACTGACAAATAATTTTTCTTTGTTTTGAGACATTTTCAGTGAGATGCTTAGAAATATGGGCAGATTATCTCATGAAGGCACATTGATGAGAATGTGTGGCAGGAACCCTGTCCTGTAGTTTACTAGTTCCTTTGCTCTCTTTTATTTGAGTATCCATGAATTGCTTATTTTTTTATGTATTTAGTACAAGGTCTATAGGGTCTCTTTATACAGATTGGACTCAGAATGATCGTCCTGTTTTCAGTCTCCCAAGCGCTGGGGTTATAGGCGTGTGCCACCACACCCAGCCTCAGTTGCCAGCTCAGTGCACCCTGGGGGTGGGGCTGGAATGGCAGGCTGGAGGTCGAACCCCTGGTCCCCGCACCTGCCTAAGCAGGCACTTTAATCTGCTGAGCTATCTGGCTGGCTATCATAGATCACTTTTGACTGTTAATGAGAGGAGCCTTAGGTCGAAAACCTTTGCATCAACTCTGGTCTTCTGTTCTGAGGAGTGATTAGGCGTGTTTTCTTTCTTTCATGTTTTATGCCTCTGGGAATTTCACTCGGATTGTATTAAGGGTGTGCTAGAGAAACTGCACTAATAGAATGTGTATAGATGTGCCAAAGGAGATTTATACTGGGTATTGGCTTGCATGACTCTGGAAGCAAAAATCCTATAGAGTGCCATCTGATAGCTGGAGAGCTAGGAAGGCCATGCTATGATTTTCATCTGAAGTGTAAGACATGAGGAAACCAGAGTGAGATGAGGGGATTGTTCATGTGATTCCCAGAGTCTGAAAGCTTGATAATTAAGAGCTCTAATCTCAAAGAGTAGATATATACCCATCTCCAGAAAAGAGAGGAGTTCGTATTCCTCCCTCCTTTTTTTTTTTATTTTTGGATGATGCTTGCCTGTGTTAGTGAGGACATTTTTTTTCAGTCTACTGATACAAATTCAAGTATCTCCTATAAATACCCTTGCAGACACACACAGATACAATATTTTACTAGGCATCTGGGCATGCTTTAGTCCACTAAAATTGGTACATGAAATGAGTGCCACATGCTTTAGTTCCTGTGTAACTTCTCTAATTAATTCCCTTTCTCAATTTCTCTTATTCCTAAGGACTTTCTTCTTTCTAATGTAGTGAATAGCTTTGTATTGTTAGAATCATCTCAGAGCACACATTTGGGTTATATCACTCCTAATGAAAATGCTCAAACTGATTCCCATTTGCTCCCCAAATACAGTACAAATACCTGTGTGTAATAGAGCCAACAGTATGGCCATGTTGGTTACTTCTTCCTGCTGCATGCTGCAGGTGAACTGGAATGTAGCATTTCTTATTGACATGCCATGTCTTTATTTTACTAATTGGAAGTTTAAATTTAATAGCTCCTTTACATTAAAGTTGTATATTGCCTTAATCATTAGGTGTTTAAATCATAACTACTACTTAATATCTATAGCATCTTTGGAACAAGAATACCTTCTTATTGAAAACTTATTACTCATGATCAAATATTTTTCTTTTGGATTTCTATATATTAGTTCTCACAGATTACAATTAAATTAGTGGCTTAAAATAACACACATGTTTTCTTAACAGTTTCTCTACGTGAAGGAGTTCAAGCATAACCCATCAGTCTCCTACTAAGGGCTTTATAAAACCACAATAAAAATGTCTGCCTCACTGGGTTCTCCTCTGAAGGCTCAATTGAAAACAGATCTGCTTAGAAGCTTTGTTAGATTGTGGGCAGAATTTATTTTCTTGAACCTATGGACCTGATTGCCACTTGCATCGTCAAAGCCAGGAGTGGGGTCCAAGAACTTCAACGATGTGCCCTTGTAATTGTGTCTATGTCATTAGACCCTTTTGCCTCTGCCTGCTGGAAAAAATCAAATCAAGGATTTTGTCCACACTCCAGGGGAGGAATGATACAACATTATACCTTAAATATCCTGGGGTCTCCTTAGATTTCTTTTTGTTATACTCTGAACCATATTTCTCTTTCCCTTGTGGTATATATTTTCTCTAATCTTTAAATTATTTTTTTCTTTATTAGCTGTCTACCTTCATGGCTCAGTGATTACCATTTATTTTCTACTCTCCTTGCAAAATTGGTGTGAAGTGTACTTGGATTAAATAACTTATGAATTGTATTGATTATTGATGCTTATATGCTTCTTCAGTATTCATGCTTTATTGTATCATAGGTGATAAGGTTGTAAAAAAGAGCAGTATATAACTTACTTTGCATTCTACTTAATTAGGAACCAATAAAAATTTAACAGTATGCTAAGTGCTTAAATTTTATGATTGATATAATCCTGTACACAGGATGATATTAGTGAGATGAGTTCTACAAAAGATGAATACATATACTTATTTTTCTAGCAATCTCATGCTTTTGATATCTGGGAACCTCATTTTTAATTATTTTTTTTACTTGAAATATTAGCTATTGGGGAAGTCTGACAAACATCACTGATAAGGGCACAAAATAACACAAGCATTTCTGGGCTAAGGGAGAGTGGTTGGCTATTGCTGGCAGGTAAAGGAAGAGAAAATGTGGGATGAGAATAAGAAAGAAGACAGCCCAGTGTTTTGGAGAAGGATTTCTCAAGGGATTCCCATTGGACTCTGGTAATTTGATATCTTGAAGATAACATAATGTGTTCAAAATTCTATTGTCCAACGAGCTTAAATGACATTAAAGAGATTCCCTCAGATGTGTATTTTTCAGACTTTTAGATATGCTAATATATCTTAAATGCACAAAAGAGAAAGCTTTAAGGTGAAAGTTCTGTCAAATTAATTTGTTGTGTTGTGTGTGTGTGTGGTATGTGTGTGTGTGTGTGAGAGAGAGAGAGAGAGAAAGTGAGAGAGAGAGAGAGAGAGGGAGAATTTTTAGATTGTTTAAAAGAATAAGTTGATATCATACACCAAAAATCCTACATTAACTACTACATTGTTTGAAAGGACCAAATGATGGTCATTTTGTGTGTGTGTGTGTGTGTGTGTGTGTGTTTAGGGACATCTTTGTACATTAAAGTAGTATAAGTTCCATTTTTAAGCATCTACTTTTTACATCTTAAATTTGTATAACTTGATCCAGTGGGTTAAGTGGATTTGAACAAGTAACAAAAGTAACAAAATATACATTTTTTAAAATCCAGTAACATAATGGTCTTATCCACATGTACCAATAATGAGTTAAACTAAATATTTTTCAAAACATTTAAGCTTAAAGAACATTTCTTTTGTAAGGTGTCGCCATAAAGCAGAATTTCTGTCCATCTGTCTGCTGGATAGAGCACAGGGCTTTCCTGTAACAGTCAAGATTTGCTTTAAGTTGAAGGACTGGAGTTTTATCAGTTGAGATAGATTGTTTAAAAAAAACCTAGACAACTATATTTTGTAGACTGTTTACTCTAGAGAATTGTGTTTGTTCTCTTAGAGGAGTGACATGTGTTTATCATGGGAGACTGAATTGTTCAATTACCTTTTTAAAACTGACTGGATGAATATAATTTTACTTATTTGATTACAACTAACAAAGTGATATGAGATTTTTTATGAGGATTGTTTCAATGGTTTATTTTAAAATAAGAATAGCTGCATGCCTAGATATAAGAGAATTATGTATTATATGATCTTTTTATACCATTGTTTTTTATTTTTATTTTTTAAAATTTATTGAGAAACAAATAGCAATGAGACAACTTCAGAACTAATTAATAGGACAGTTTTAATAATTAATACATTGCATGTTGTTGTCTTCATAGTGGTTATTCATAGTACAAGATGCAGACATGATATTCTGTCCAAACACTATTAGTATAAATCTTTCTTCTCACTGAATTAAGAGAAAGTAGCTGTACTGATATGAGATTTGAAGATTCATTTAGAGTTTATTTAACTCAATGTATAAGTCCATACTAAATGTGTTTTTAAAAATAATTTAAAAAATCATCCTAAAAATGATGGTGATTTTTCGAATGTAAATAAAGGAGATTATGGTGACTTACTCAACAAAAGGGTCAGAAGTGTTGAAATACAGCAGGATATATGTGCTTTGGATAGAAGTTGTGATGGCCAGGTAGTATATTATAGTTTTAGAAATCTTGAATTTGAGATTAAGATGGACTTGGAAGTTAAAGTATTCTGAAGTCACAATTCTAGGAGCCAAAGCTCTCCAAAATGTCTGAGGAAAAGACAAACGTATGTATATTATTGTCAATCCTGGAAATGTATCAGTACACATTGAATAAAAAGATTAATGAGAATTTTTGATAGTCTCTTTAGAAGATATGTCTAAGTAAAATGAAATATATATTAAATATATATTATCATGTACAAACTGCATACTCAGGAGAGTCAGTGGAACAGTTTGAAGGTCCAGAGCCAAAGAATCCATGATATAGGCACTGAATCTGAAGACTTGAAAACAGCATAGTGAGGGCAGGAAAGCAGCACTGTTCCGCACAGGCAGGCAAGCCTGGAGTTGGCACCTACAAGCACTGAAGAGCCATTGGGCTTTCTGTATCCTACCAATGCACGTGTTGGTACCCTCACAGAGACAAACAGAAATAATGCTAGAGATTCTATGGTCTAGTCTAGTTATAAAATTAACCATAACAAGGTTCCTAAGAAAAACTTGTTGCTAAAAGAATTGATAAAAAAATTAATAAACTTCCTTGGGATGTTCGATTTTCAGATTTTATAAAATATACCTCTTTTGACTTAATGGATTACACAGAAATTCTTTGAGGACCTGAATCACTGGAACACACACATGCTATTGCTCTTTCTACATTTCATTCTGACTGTCCATGAATGAATAAGTGAGAAGATATTTGGTAGACTATGCATGTGGTCAGTATTTGGCATTTGACTGTGATACTAAGAAATGGTGGTTCTTTTTTTTTCCTCCACAGTAAAATTATAGTATACACAATGTTTTATTTTGTAGGTGATAATAGCAATGAGCATTACAGTTATTGATTCAATGACTACAGCTGAGAATTTTTTTGTTTTCTTCTTTTACTTTCCGTTCTGTTTTTATAAGACACTTATTTCTATTGGTACTGATTTTCATGCCAGTATCAATTAAATTGCAACTTCAACTAATTCATACCAACACATGTGGCAGACGCAAAGGTAAATAGTGCATGGCCCTGAGCTCAGTGTGGCCTTGAACAGTGTGATAAGTTCAGCGGGAATATGGAGAGGGGTTAGAGCAGCACGGTGTGAGGCATTAGCTCTCTAGAGTAGATCAGATGCTGGAGGTCTCACCTTGTATGCTACCAGCTGTGCCATCATTATGGGAAGTGAGTTAATCTTTCTGCGCTTTGGCTTTGTAGCCTAAAGTGAGGAAAATACTTGTTTTATGGTTATTGTGAGAGATGTGGAAGATACATCTGAAGCATTTATTATGAAACACAAAGTTGGAAATTGGTTTTAAATTAAAGATTCTGACTAGGGAAATTAGTAAAGCTGTCATGAAGGAGAAGACAACAGAAATTTCCTTTAGTAGGTAAATAAGCTTTGACAGATCACTGCCTGGGTATTACCAATGCAAACATAGCATAATACAAAGGAGAAAAGCTTGTGAGCATTATGTATAGAAACAGCATGGACAAAATGATGGAGAATGGTAGCTGTCTTTGTTAGTTCATCCTTCAAAAGTGAGGTTTTTCTAAAATATTCTGTTTGGCCACAAAACAATATCAATTTACTTGTGGAGTTTTGAGAAAATTATATAACCTCTTCAAGTCTCTTTCCTCAGCGTTGAAGGAGAATAATAAATTTAAAGACTGACTCTTCTTGGTGCTCAATAAGTAGTTATTATTTTATTAAAATTTGGATGAGATTTTTTTTTTTTTTTTTGTCTTTTTGAGACAGGGTCTCACTATGCAGTTCAGGCTGGCCTTAAACTCACTTTGTGGCTCAGGCTGGTCTCGAACTCACAACAATCCTCCTGCCTCAGCCTCCCGAGTGCTGGGATTACAGGCATGCGCCACCACGCCCGGCCTTGGATGAGATTTTTATGGGAGGTGATACAGAATAATAGCATCACAGATGAAGGAACAGTGTGAATGAAGAGAGGGATGTGAAAAAGAAAAGCTGTTACTTGAGCAAACTGCCTGCTTTATTCGTACTGTAAGAGATTACAAAAGGGAGGGGTTGTAGATAATATTAGTACAGCCCATAGTGAGCAGAGGTTGTATCCTTTAATATTGATTTATGGAACAAAGAATTAATAAGATTGTAATTTGTTTTGTAGGATGGTGTTGCTTTCCTACTTTTCTAAGATCAACCTGACATCTTACTCTCAGGCCTACAGTCTCAGGCCATACAGGTGAGTATGGTCCAAAAGCCAAAAGAAATTCATGGTGGGTTTGACTATAAACATGAAATTAAGTTCAGCTATGATTGAAGATGATAACTTGGATAAGTCTTTCCATTAGCCAAGATGAAGACCAAAGAAAATACCATAGGTTGGGGAGTATGGGCAAGAGACTAAGTTTTAGAAACTGACTTCAGAGTAGGAGCACAAAATTTAGTTGATGGTTGCTGGTAGTAGTAAAACAGCACATAGGATTTATATTTTTGGAGATGGTTTAAAGATAGAGTTAGGTAGATATCTTAGTCACCTTCACTGTGTTGGGACAAAATGTCTAGCACTCCAAGATTAAAGGAGGAAAGGTTTATTTTGGCTCATAGCTTGTAGAGACTATGGAAAATACAGATCTAGATATAGATACAGATATATATATATAGATATAGATATGGATAAGGACATGGATATGGGCATGGACATTATCTATCTGTCTGTCTATCTATCTATCTATCTATCTATCTATCTATCTATCTATCTATCTATCTATCTATCTATCTATCTATCTATTATCTACATACCTGTCCATATCCTTAGGCAGCCCCTACAGTTATCCTCTTCTTCCACAACACTTCACCTCTCTACATCACAGCCAGTTCTAAACCCATCATTGAGCTGACACAGCACCACACACCTGTGATCCAATGTCGCATACTCATGATCCAGTCATGTCCCCAAAGCTCCCTTGAGTACATGGGGCTTTGAAGAGAAATCTAGATATAAGCTATAACAGACATCGTGTTAGGATATGCTATTTGAAAAATATCAAATAGAAATGTTTATGAAGATATGGGATGTTCAGGTACTGAAAACATTGCACCAACACAGCCAGGTTTGTGGCAGGAAATTAATGTCTTTTTGGTTTTCTTCTTCCCATGGGATGTAGGCTTGATCCCAAATCTTGAGGATGCTGTTTCGCCCTTTTGTGTGCACATCATAAACTCTGTCAGTCACCTTATTTACTTTATGTCCCCCATTAATTTAACTATTCATCTAGCCATCCAGCCCACGGCACTTATGAAGTAACAGAAAAGATGCAAACATGAAAAAGGCATAATGGCTGTTCTCATGGGATTCAGCTTCATTGTGGCAAAAGATGTACAAATCAATAATTTAAAAGCAATAAACATTTTTAATTGCCATGTGTGGGCTCTTCAGGAAAAGAGGCAAATCACACAGTCATTCAGGGAGCAGTGAGAAGGCATTTTGTAAAACATGAAACCTGAGCTAAGTCATCAAGAAGGAATAAGAGTTGCACTGGAAAAATGGCAAGGGAAAATAAAATACATGGTGGAGGATTTCCCAGCAAGAGAATAGTATGAAGATGAGCAGAAGAGCAAGGGTCAAATGCCTATTCATATTCAGTTCATATCCAAAGCTTTATAATTACTTCAGCGATGTTTGGCTGGTTCCTTTCTTTTCTCAAGTAAATATCCAGTGTAATCTTATGTATGGTATTATCTTTGTTTGTTATGTTTTTCAGTCAGTTGTAATCTGGAGAAGCCATTTCCACTGTTTTTACAAAGAATACCCAGATTTCACATGACTGTTGCTTTGTGATGACCTTTTACTCATTCTATCCTTGTAAAATAGGAGATAGGTCTAGAGGCTTGATGAGTTTCAGATTAAAATTATGACACTCCATTGATGGTATAGACTATCTCATATTTCAACACTTCAGGAGGGCTATAACAGCACATTGTCCCTGTACTAGTGATGTAAAATTTGGTCATTAATTAAAAGGCTGATCACTAAGTCATTCCATAGTAGTTGCTTTTCGCTTTTAAACATTAATCAGTCTGTGGAGTGACATATGTTAGGAGGCATCCATAGATCTTTAAAATCTCTGTACATTTTAAAGCAGAGGCATTGATTGCTTTTGTGCTGAGTTGTCTTTTCCATATTTCTATCATTTTGTATCTGTGGAACATACAGCCTTGGAAGATTGTAAGAGATTCTTCCTCTAGAACAGTGGGCAGATTATTCTGCTTTCCAGAATAATAAAGATAGTGTCTCCCTCCAGTAAAAACTTAGTAGGTTTCCTATAAGCACCTTTATGAGATTGGGAACTAAGTTAGGGATTCCTAACCTGGGAAGCAATACCTTGTGTGCTGCGCATGTACAGTATCTGGGTTATTCTACATCCCATGGGAACATTGTAGAATCAATGCAAATCTGATCCAGTGCTGTTTGCTGTGCTGAATAATAAATTCATTTCATTCTGACATGGGAATTTTATGTTTTCATTAACACAAACTAAACAGTGGCACAGTAACAGTGTACCATCTTTAATCTTCATATTCTTCACTATCAATCATTCATATATACTGAAATTTTAATGTTACATAAGCTTCTGCATTTTTAGTTAACATGGATTATTCAGTAAGGAAAAATCTCTTGTTTTTTGTTTTCTTGTTTACTCGGCAATGTCATTATAGATGTATGAATTTTTGTATATTTAAAAGAGATAAAAGTCTTCCTTCATTTTAATGGGATCAATGTTTAGAAGTGAAGATCTAAGCTCTAGGTATTTCTAGCCTTTCTTATTTTACAAACATAGAATATATACTTTTTAGGAAACATGAATGTATATTCACCTTTCCATTTTAAATTTAACATTGCAGGCCTTTCATAAGCATCTTTTTCTCTTATATCATCAGTCTTGATACATCTCTTTCGTACTACTACATCTTAATTCCATTGAGTGCCTTTTGAGTCTCTGGATGCATAGTTCTAGAGATTGTGAGAGAACTGGACAGATGTTCGGTTTAGCCTATAAAGAAGCAAATCTTACCATTTAAGAGTATCTGTGTCCTAGCCTCAGAAGAAGATGGTTCACATGCCAAGAAAAACTCAATTTTCTTAATTTAAATTATGAATTTGAAACCTGAATATATTTGTCTTCCATTCTTTCTTAAACATCACACAAATTCCTGGTTGGATTACTTTCTTCAATTGCTGGCCTCTTATATCCTGTCTATTTTAAAGATTAGCTATTAAAACCTTCTACTCCATTTTCAAACCAGGTACAAAGGAATGAAACAAAGGCAAGGTTTTGCTCTGGCATGTAAAAAGCTTGGAAGTTGTCAATCTTGACCTCACTAGAACAAAGCCTGAGCAACCTGTGAATCGAAACTTCTTCTAAATCTATCAGAGATTTCCAGACACAGGACAAACTGTGGCCCTCAAGTCTATAACAGAGATCACGGATTCCTGGGAGATGAAGCTGTACCTGAAGCTTTAAACTACAAGGACCTAAATGCTAATTGGATACTTGCAGGACTTTGTGACACTGGAGACCCTTGGGGTCCAAGTCTTGGAGGGGTGCCCTTACTCTCTCATAAATTTTACCTCCAGGAACTCCATCCAGCTATGGAGTCAAGGCCAGAGGAAATTTTCTCATGTTTCTGATATGAAGAAGGAGAATAGTAGCCATTCTAAAAGACTTAGAGCTGTTTGTCTTATTAACTAAGCCTGCCAACCAAAGAAACTACTTCACCAGTGCTTCACCAAGATGTGCTTTATTCTTGCCTAAGCAGTCCATAAACAAGGGCAAAACTACTGCAGCCCCTTGGAGCCTCCATGTATCCCCTATTGAAGAAAAAAGAGCTGGAAAACATTGTGAAGGTGAAAGCCCAAGGCTCACTAAAAGACTGAGACCTGGGATTATAGAATATTTAACTCACCTTTCACACTATTATAATTTAGATCAACTGCAAAGCCAAACTTTGTTTAGGAATGAGTTGATTAGCAACTAGTCAACACAGCTTGTTTCCTAGCCAGATAAAGATAAATATCCTGCTAAATATCAGTCTCCCTCACTACCATTCATCTCATGCATCATGTTTGGCTTTCAAGTGTAACAACAACAACAACGACAACAACAAAATGAGCTATTTCTGTGGCATAACAACAAAAATTCAAGATACATTAAAAGTCAAATAGTACAGTCTGAGAGACAAAGCAAGAACAGAATCAAACTTAGATATGGCAGTATTTTTTTGATTATCATAGTGAGAGTTAAAAAGTCACTAATTAATGTCTCAAGAGATTGCATGGTAAATGTAGTCAACATAAAAGAAGAGATGGGTAACATGAACTCAGATGGAAGCTCTCAGAATCAAAAGAAAGTGCTAACAATAACTAATGTTACACACCTGTAACTCAGTGGTGTCCCACATTTTCTGATCAAGGAGTTTTGGGACCACAGAGGAAAGTGATTGATGATGTAGAATGTGCCTAAGGAAAGTCACAGGGAAAGAAAACATTCTCTCATGCTTTCACAGAGAGCAAATTGGTCAAGCAATGGCCATGACTCATCCACATGGCTGACACTGACAAAAGATCTACAAAGTGTTGTGCAGGGTTTAAGGGTAAGTCCTGAGGGGACTTGACTGAACTTGTCAGATACAAAAGTTACATTTTTTGTTTTAAAGGTCTTGCATTATCTTGGTCTTAACCATCCGGCAGAAAAGTATAAAAATTGGGTATAAAAAGTAAAACCATACTAATATGCTGAGTTGTAAAAGGCTCAAGTCAACAACTTCTGACATTGCCAGTCATGCAGATAACCCACTACTATTATAGCCTACTGAACTATACTGGATTATTTTGCTGAATTCATCCCCCTATAATATATGAATTTCAATGAATACCCATCTCTAACAAAAGTAAACAAAAAGGGGGATACAAATGAAACACTATTTTGTAGTGAAAAATGTGTATATATATATATATAATAGCATAGATATACAGCTACTTTCTCTTAGTTCAATGAGAAGTTTTGAGCTAACAATATTTAGACAAGATATCATGTTTGCATCTTGTACTATGAATAGCTACACAAAGACAACAATATGAAATGTATTAATTATTAGAACTGTACTACTAACCTGTTTTGGAACTATCTCATTGCAACTTCTTTCTCAATAAAACTATTTAAAAAAAAAACTTATATTACAGAAATGAATGATGTTTCTGTTGACCTCCTGATTGAGTGGACATTACTATTGGAGGGGTACAACAGTGACCTGATAACCACAGCCAGGTGTGGTGGCACACATCTGTACTACCAGTATTTGGAAGCTGAGGCAGGCTGATCACTGCAAGTTTGGGGACAGCTTGGGCCACTGAAGGATCTCAAGGCTGACCTGAATTGCATAATGAAAAACAAACAAACAAATAATGAGCTTGCCAACCTCAATTAATATAAGCAACATGTATTGTAAACATAAGCAGAGAATAACAATGATGAAAATGGGAAAATGGGGTTTTAAAAAGAAACAAGGTACATTAGGTACAGATATATACTTCCCAAGATGGGTGTAAACTGTATGTGCTGCCAACATGTACTAATATGTATATGTGTATTGTGAGCTTGGAAACATGCCAATAGAAAGTTCTAAAACTCAAATACGAGGAGGAAAAAAAGAGGAAAATTGTGCAGCACAATAACCAATAATTTATTGGTTAAATATGAAAGGTATGAAGTACATAAAATGGTATTATCAAAGGACAAGAGAGGAACAGAGGAAAGTATGAAATAACAATGGCTGAGAATTTTCCAAACTTGATGATAAACATAGATGCATGAAAACAAGGTCATGAGCACCCCAGGGGTGCTCTGAGACTACAAATGAGACTGGGCGTGGTGGCATGCACCTGTAATCTCAGCTCTTGGAGGCTGTAAACAGGAGAATCATTATGAGTCTGATCTAGTAGTGGCACCCTGAACATCCTGTAGACCCTTCCTTAAAAATGTACAGAAGAAAAGAAAAGAAAAGAAAAGAAAAAATCTTCATAGAAGCTAGAGGGGAAAATTATTTTAGCAATAGAGGACCAAAAGTAGTAAATTATAACACACTTTTCTTCAGAAACTATTTTAGAAAGAAGTACATTTTTAAAAAAGCTTAAAACCCTGTGTCCTTTTAAATTATTCTTTAAAAATGTAGACTAGCTGGGGAGATTGCTCAGTGGAGAAAGTGCTTCCCTGGCAAGCACAAGGGCCTGAGTTCAATTCCCGGTTCAGCCAAAAAAAAAAAAAAAAAAAAAAGAGAAGTGTAAAAATGTAGACAAAATTACAAAAAACACAGGAATTTTTCATTAATAAATTTGCATAATAAGATATATAATTTTTTCATGAAGAAGGAAAATAATGTAAGCAGAAGTTCTTTTTTAAATGCATTTGGTACAGGGTCCACAGGGTCTACAGGGTCTCACTATGTAGATTGGACTTGTAATGATTCTCCTGTTTTCAGCCTCCCAAGCACTGGGATCACCGGTGTGAGGCATCACGCCCAGTCTCAATTGCCGTCTCAGCGCGCCTAGGGGGCAGGGTCAGCATGGCAGGCCGGGGACAAAACCCTGGCCGTTGTGCTCTGTCTAGGCAGGCGATTTAGTCCGCTGAACTATCTGGCTGGCCCAAAAGTTCTTATCTACATAAAAAACAAAAGAGCATTAGAGATGACACGCGTGAAGGTAAAATTCCATTTTATTTCCTCTCTCTCCCCCCCTCCCCCGGAATTTTAGGGAAGGTTCTACTGTGTGTTCAGAGTCTCACTACTAGATTGGACTTGTAGTGATTCACCTGTTTACAGCCTCCCGTGAGCTGGGATTACAGGCTTGTGCCGCCACATCCAGTCTCAATTGCTGTCTCAGCACGCCCTTGGGAGCGAGGTTCTTATGGTAGGCCCTGTGATCAAACCCCTGGCCCCTGCACCTGCTTGCAGATGCTTTAATCTGCTGAGCTCTTTGGCTGCCACTTTGCCTGTTTCTTGTAATTTTCAGTAAGGGTCTACAGGGTCTATAAGCTCTCACTATGCAGATCAGACTTGTCATCCACCTGTGCTCATCCCTCGGAAGAGCTGGCATCACAGGCATGTGCCACCATGCTCAATCACGGTCTCAGTGCACCTCAGGGTGTGCATATATGACTCTACTGTCATATATCTGAAAGGGGACACAGGACTTAAAAGGGCTGCTTGTGCCAGCACTTAATCTGGCTTTACAGCTGTGTAGATCCTCTATTTTTTTTGGGAGGGGATGGTGGGTATCATGGATAAAGCTCAGGACCTTGGGCTTGTCAGGGAGATGTTGTTGCTACTGAGCTCTTGTGCCAACCCCTGGGTCCACTAATTTGGCCTCTTGCTTTAGAAATTCTGGAATGGTGCCCAATTTGGGTCGTGTGCCACCTCCTCCCTCTTTCTCACAAACATTTAGTTCCTGAGTATTAAAAGAGTGGTGCATACAGTGAGTCCAGACTAAGCTTTTTAGATTGGTCAATTTTAGTGCATGCACTACTGATGGTGGTGCCCACAGAAGCAACGGCAACTCTTCGATCAACCAAGATTAGAAGAACCTGTGTTATACAACACATTCCAAGTTTGGCAATATTAAGATCTGCAAAACGTGTGTATTTTGCAGTTGATGAACACAGTGAACCAAGGAGTACCACCCTTGTATTTAAAAATTCCCTATGGGTCATATGGTGCATGTTGTGATGTCCCTTTCATGTCCCCAGCTAGAAAGGCCTTGTTGCCCCGCTCCTGGGATTGTTGTCAGCAGACAGCCTTCTACTGTCAGCCTGACCAGGGCTCCTCGGCAGCAGAGAGTGCCCTGGGGCTGGTCCTCTCTTGTTTAAGGCAGCTCCCTTCAGTGCCTGAAGCAGGAGAGTGGAAAGGTCTGGCTGCGATGACCCAAACAGGACCCATCTTATGGGCTCCAAAGTTACTGGATCATGTTGCAGCTCACTCTCCTTTCTCCCAATTCTGTCTCTTGTCTTTCCTTCCAACAGGTATTAATCTCAAGAACATTCTCTAATAATCTTCTGCACTAATTTGCTTCCTAGAGAATTCAACTACAACTTCTCATAACATTTAGAAAAATATCAAAATTCCTTCTATATAATACAAAGTTTTCCTGGTTACATTTTTTCCCTACCTCTTAATTGCATCTCCTGTCACTATCCAGTCTTACTCCCCAGGATCTAGCCAAACTCACTGCTATTGACTAAATTTTTAAAAAGTAATACACTTTTGTACTTATGTACTTGCAGTACATAATTAGTGCATTTATTGTGAGTAGCTGTTGCACATACAAGATGCCTCTTAATTCTTTTTATTTCCCCTTTACCCTCACTGTATTTTAGTCCCTTTCCTATTTGCCAAGGATCTATCTTCTTGTTATTTATTGTCTACCTTTTTTTTTGTTTGAAGTATTTACAGTTTGGCTTTTTTATATAAGAGAGATCATATATTAGTCAAGCTAATATATGTATGTCTAATTTCTTTCCCATAACATTGTAGATTCAAGGGCCAAGCTATAACCCAGTGGCTTAATCACCTGCCTGGAAAGTACATGGTCCTGAGTTAGATCTCTGGTATCACAAAATACAAACAAACAAAATTATGGGTTCAAGATGCATCTATTTTCCTACAAATGACTCAAATTTATCTTTTTTATGGCTTGCCATTATTGTATTGTGTAAAAATACCACATTGTCTTTATCCACTGATTTGCGAATGAATAAACACTTCCAGTTTGGTTCTGTTATGAACACGGGAACACATGTGTCAGTCTAATACAATGTCTTTATCTCTTTGGGGATAATACCTAGAAGAGGAATAGCTGAGTCAGGTGGATTTCTGTTTCATTTTGTTTTACTTTTTGGAGAGCTCAGAGTATCCTGAGGGCGGGGCTGGCACAGCATGTGGTACTGGGGATCTAACTATGGTCCCCTGTGGCTGCCTAAGCTTGCCTAAGCAAGCACTTTAGACTGCTGAGCTATGTTGTTGGCCCCTAGATTTCTATTTTATATCTTTGGAGAAATTTTCACAGTGATTGTATTAGTTCACATCCTACCACCGATGTGCCATTCTTTCTTTAGTCTGATAGAATTTCAGTGTTGATTTATCCTCCTCAAAGTTCACCTGTCCTACCTTCAGTGAAAATGTATGTGGATTGTAAGATTTAGATAAATCAAGAGGGTAGAGCATTCATGAAGGGATTAATCCCCTTGTATGAAGGTGCACCGAGTTTATTTCCCCTCTCTCTTTGCCATGTTGTTTCTTCTCTCTCTACACATCATAGCATCCCCCTGAATGCTACTGGATGAATGAATATTTCATGATTTCGAAGGAGGAACGTTCATACTCTCATGCAGCTCTAGGGAATCGATGTGAATTTACAGCTGTGTGACAGCCAAGTTTCTCACTGGGGAAACTAATGGCCAACCAGCAAATTAGGCAAAGCACAGGGTCCAGGGTTGTGATCCCCAGCTATATTTAGACCGTGCCATCTTCCTGAATCTCCCAGGACATTAAACTACTTTTACAAGAAACACGCTGTTTTTGTAATGTGGTAATAATATTATGTCTTCATAACTGTTTTTTTTTCATACTCCTTTGAACATCTTCCTTTTCAAATATCTCTGAGGCCATTTTTCAGAATTTCCTTCATATGTGGCTTTTAGAATTTTCAACTTTACTGGTCATGTGTAACAATGAATACTCCTGAATCATAAAAAGCACATAACAAGTACATCTAAATTTAGAGAAAGAATTGGTCAGTGTGTAGTAGTTAAATTCTTTTTTTGTGTGCTTTTGATAAACCTTTATTTGCTTTTGTCAAAAAAAAAAAAAAAAAAAAAGAAAAAGAAAAAGACTTGCTTTAAGCCATGAGTCTCCCCATTTTGATCTTCCTCAGGTGAGATTAGATGAGAGATCTAATCTGCTTATCAACTATCAGCAACTTTATTTCCTTTGTTACTCTTATGTAGTGCTTGCCCAGTTAAAGTTTGAGCACTGATTGCAAGGTGCTACAAGAGCCAAATTGTGAATTTTTCAGGGCAGGCTGAAAACTAATCCAGTATTTGTCAGTCAAACTGAGTTGTTGATTCTGAGAGCCCACCTCGAGAAGGCAGGCTGGCCCAACCCCATGCAGAATGGATTGGGACCAGACTGCCCTAGGAATTTCCCGGAACCGTCCTGGCTCTCACTTTTGGTGGTGCTTTCTTGGAGGAGGTCCAGTTGCAGCACTCTGTGATAATTTACTGAGAAATGCCAAGAGCATCTTTACCTTTATCATCTTTATCTTGTGTTCTTGCTAAACTGATTTAGCTCAGTAGCGTCTCCTGGAAAGCATTCTAATAATCTCCACAGTGTTTAAGAAGCATTACTCACGCTATCATAGAAACGTCTCTCTCCAGAAATGTATTTACTGTTCTTTTTAGAAACACAGATGCAGTCTAGGTAAATAATACAAAACAATTTCTTTCTTGCCAAGGGAAGATCCCATTTTTGTATTTATCTATTTAAATAGAAAATGAAATCATTTGTACTAGAGGAAGATGGTATGATACATGAAGATCTCTGACTTTCTCACTTATTAATCTGTGTATTTATTTATAACTGTTTTCAGGTTTATTTAGTTTAACCATGGAAGCCCTAAGCTTTATAAATCAGTCTGTTTGTAATGTAGAAGAATATATTATTTTAGCTTTTCTGTAGTTAGGCGATAGGGCTAATTTCCTGTATGGCAGCATGCTGTAAGAAAATGAATTTGTGTAAATCTTGGGATAAAGGATTTAAAGCCTTAGTATGTACAGATTATCTATTGCTTTAAAAGTTTTAATTTACTTAGGATATCAAATTGTAAATGATTGCTCTTTGATGGGAGAGAATTTTAAAATTGTTTATCATCAACACAAAGCAGACCTCATCTTTCTTTTTCCTCTATTTCATCATGTAAGAGCTATGCCTTTTATAGCTGAGTGTTCAGAATAGCTACACATTTGAGTGTGATGACTAATTCTTATTGTACCTCAATGACATGTGCATGATTTAACATATATTATGTGGTTGAAGCAGTTTAACCTTCAAGTTATTGATGTGAATGGGTAAAATAGTGGACATGAGTCAAATGTAGAGCTCATTGTGTATATTCAAAAAATGAGTGCTGAATGATTGTGTCCTTGCTTCTTAAATTTCATCTTCAATGTTGAAATAGCATGTAAACTCTGCTGGGCTCCATCACTCATGAGAATGGGGATTGAGAGAAGCATTTTCAATCTGGACCTTCACAGTATATTTGCCAAAGAGTTGTGAGGAAAGCAGTAGCAGCTGGCTGAGGTACAAGCCCTAGATATTGATACTGGATTCATCTCAAGTTTAAGAAAAGAAAAGAGTACAATATGGTCATTTGGCTGTTCTCAGAAGAGTTTGCTCTTTTGTGCATGGGCCAGAGTCTATGGAGACCTAGGTGTTTGAGCTGGTCTGAATAAGTGGATTTTGAAGCCCTAGGCATTTCTGGTTTTTCTCTGTAGTCATAGAAAAAAGTCAAGAATGAGTCAGCAGGAGGTTTGAGGTTGACGTGAAATACATCTTGGGCTCAGCTGTGTGGTGTGGGGACAGGAAGAGCCAGCAGCAGCTCACCTCGTGCCTGATTTGCCTGGCAGATGTCATATGACACCACAGTCCTGGAATGCTGCCAATGGTTGCCCCCAAACACAAAATGGAATGTAACAGAAACCCACGGAACTAGGATGAGTAAGCTTTCATCTTCCTCTATTGGAATTTTCTTAAGAATTACAAGTATTCCTTGATTCATAGAATTTAGAGACTCAAAGTCAGGAAACAGAAAGGCAGATGAAGGGCCATTATTCTGTCCTCTCTGCCTATCTGGTCCATCACACTAAGTTCATGAAAACATAAGTGCAGATGATTCCTTCACATACAATTTCTCCTCTGTGTTGGGGGCTAGTCTTCTAAGCCAAACACCAGTTCACGGACCCTTTCTAATTTTTAATCATAGCCTATGATTTAGCTAAGCGGAGATTTTTTTTTGTTGTTGCACTTGCATAACAGAGTTCTGTGACAAACTCCTCTATGAATTTCCACAACTTCCTTTGGGCATAAAAGTTTAAATATCCCTCAGCTGTGTAGTCTGACTGCTTTCCTCTCCTACCTGAATCATGGACAGTGCACTGTTTATGAAAACTACTTTTGGCATGGGATCATGTAAATATGCATTCATGATTATGGCTGGCACAGAACATGGTGGTTAGGAGTGGGCTTTGTGCCTTTACCTCTTAGTAAATCCAGAATAATGAAAACAGGTTTTGAGCCCAATGTGAGGATTAAGTGGGATTTATAGAAAATATCAAGGTTCCTGGGGCATGGACATGGTAAGTGTTTCATATTAATGATAATCAGCAACTGATAGAAACTGTCTAGAGCTGACTGCACTTTCTACAGATGGTAATTAGCTGTTAAAATTCTAAGTAGTTTAAAAATTATAGTGTACTGAAATTAGAGTACATCCAAGCTCTGTAGCTGTAAGCATAGAAATGTATTTCTCACAGTTAAGTTGTCTGAGAAATTCAGTATCAAGGTGTGAGTGGCCCCTGTGTCTTGTAAACATCCATTTCCTGGTTTACAGACAATCTCTCCTACCTTTTATGGCCTCCTCTGGCAGAGAACAGAGAGCTAGAACAATTCTCAGGTCTTTGCTTATGAGGGCAACAATACATTCGTAAGAGCTCCACCCTCATGCTTTAGTATGCCCCCAAAGTCCCACCTCCTAGTACCATATCACTGTGAAGTTTAGGATTTCAGCATACAAATTTGGGGACAGGCACAAACTGAAGTATTATGCTCACACTTCAGGTGTCACATATAGGAAGCATATCCCAATGGAAAGTGAAAATTCTTTGTTCTTGATATTATATTGTGCCCTTTTCCCTCCTCGCCCTTTCACATGACTCATGACCTGCACTCATTTTCAGAAATTCTATCTGAAAGAAGACTTGAGCCACAACACACACACACACACACACACACACACACACAACTGCCCATGTACTCAGATGATCCAATCCCTTTTGCAGCTCTCTGGGACATCTTGAATTGACATCGGTGTGGTTGATTTAGAAGGACTGACTTAGGTTGGGATCTGCAGATCTTCATCTATAAAGAAGAAAATATAATAATCTTTGTGGAACTGATGTAATGTCCTTGTGAGAAGACACAGGGAAGATATTCTGAAAACTGGAAAGCACTTGACAAATATGATAAGGTATGAAAGTTAAAGGCAAAAGATTTATATGATCTGAAGAGAAACCAGAATATGATAAGGTATGAAAGTTGGCTAGGGCCTGATCAGATTTTCCTAACATTTGAAAACTAAAATAATCATCGTGGGTGGAAATCCTTATGTGGGTCTTTCCCAAAAGGGTGCATTGAATGTAAACAGTGTTTGGAAACTCTTCAACATGTGATGTCAATATTCACTACTCTTACTTGAATTCAAAAGAAGGACAAGCTGTTAGTTTCTTGATGAGTTACACGATTTTAATCCCTTTTAGTTTATGAGATGCTGAAAGTCAGTGTTTTTAAAGCCAGAAATCTATATCATATATCCAATGAGGGAAAGTGAGAAACATATTTCCTGAACTACAGTAATTTATAGTTGTAGTAAAATCCAGAATGCAAAGTTCAAGAGAGATTTCAGTTAAAATCTCTCAATATCTAGCATTAGATTATTTTGCTGAGTTCACATACCTAGAATATTTAAATGGCAATGGAATACCTATCTCTGATAAAACTAAACAACAAAAAAAAAAAGAGGATACAAAGGAAGGAACATTATGTATCTGTATATACAAAATAGTTAGGACATATATATATATATATATATATATATATATATATATATATATATATATATAGCTACTTTCTCTTAACTCAATGAGAAGAAAGATTTGTAGTAATAGGGTTTGGACAGGATATCATATCTGCATCTTGTACTATGGATAACCACTAAAAAGACAACAATATGCAATGTATTTATTGAAACTGTCCTATTGATTGGTTTTGAAACTGTCTCATTGCTAGTTGTTTCTCAATAAAATTAATAAAAAAGGTAAAAATTTTCTTTAAACTTAAACAGTATGTCAAATGTTAAAACCAAACTTTTGATTCTTGAGAAAGAGTGTGTAACTATTATACAAATGACAACAGCAGGTTTAGCGTGATATGAATTAACTACTGCAAAACAAATAGCTGTAATTTTCAGAGACACAAATGCCATTTACTTGTATATATTAGAAATAATGCACAATTGCATTCCATGTATTCATTCAACAAATGGTTTTCTGATTATGCTCCATATACCAGATACAGTGCAAGACATAGGAATACAAAAAGGAACACATAGCATTTCCCTCTATATTGGTAGTTTTGACCAAGGTTACTCTTGGAATAGGGCTGGGAAGTTACACTCTGTTCCTGAATATCCAGGTTCAGTAGTGTGGCAGTGAGATAAGGACACATAGATTAATAAACACATTGTAAATAACAAAACAAATTCCCTGAGATGGTGATATATGCTCTGGGTCATATCTACCATCTGTCATACTGGTAGGTGAGGATGTGTATAACAGGGCAGAAGCAATTTCTGAGATAGAAATAGAGTGATAGAGTGTTATGGAATCTCAATTGGAGATACTTAACCTGTCCTGAGAGGGGCTGATTCAGGAAGGATTATTATGGATTGTCTTTTAAGATTTTTTTTGTGGTGCTGGGGATCGAATTCAGGTCCTTCTGCTTGCCAAGTGGGCACTTATGCTGCTGAGCTTTCTCCCCAGCCCTTTTAAAAGATTTTTTTCTTTTTTTACATTTTTCTAATGATATAGCTAACTCAGGAAATCAATCTAGAATACGGGAAAAAGTAAAAATTATTTATTACATGTACTGGCATTGCTATAACATTCGGAGTGTGAGTTTTCTTGACTATTCAATTGTGAATTGTATAAATTTTTAAATTTAAAATCTTTATGTATAATTCAAAGAATTGTCATAATTATTTTCAAACACATCACATTTTCTTTAGCTATTTTTCTGGGATTTTTATTATGTATACATCGGCATCTAATTTGATTCTCCATATCTTAATGTTCATTTCTTACCTTTTTATAGACTTCATAAGTTCCTGGAATTTGTGTAATTTATTGTACTTAAAATTTTGGGTGTTATATATATAAAGCCCAATATTTCTAAGTTTTTCTTTTTACTTCTAGTTGTTTTTTCTTACATTACCATTCACCTGCTCTTTTTCACTGAAAGAGAAAGTTGTATTCCCTTCTTGACCTAGCCTTAGAAGTCATATAACATCATTCCTGTCCAACCCTATTACTTGAAGTAAGCATGAATCTGTGTGCAAATTCAAGAGGAAATAATAGAAAGCACACATCCCAGTGGGAGGAATATCAGTTACAGTGTAAGACAAGTATGTGGGAATGCATGGACATACAATTTGTCACATGTTTTTACCTCGCTGTTTTTGCCTGCGAGTTCAGCTTCCCCTGGGGCTACACCATAGAGGAGGTGTGATGAATCTGAGCACCAGTTTGTACACCTTATGGTGAGTTTAAGGATAGGCTTGTTTTCCATTAAAGGTGGAAAATTTCAGAAGACTGCTCCTTTGTTTTTCCTTTAAGGGGTCCTTATAGATTATTTCTTTAGATGCAATCCCTTACTTTAAATTCCTGTTTACTTCATAATTAAAAATTTCTTTTAGAGCTTTGAGTAGCCCAAGCTACTTCTTCATCTCTCAGGAACCAGAAATTTCTCATTCTTATTTTATAAATTGTCTGTAATAACACTAGCCTTTAATTTCTTCTTTGCCCTACAAATTATTTAGAACAGTATATTTTTGTTTCCTTAAAGTTTTATCTGATTGGGTTTTCAATATTTTTCTTCTTTTGTGGCTGGCTCATCCCACCCTGGGAGTGGGGCTGGTGCCACATGTGGTGCCTGGGATCGAACCGCAGACCCTATGTGCTTGCCTAAGCAGGCGCTTTAGACCACTGAGCTATCTCGCTGGCCTGATTGGGTTTTCAAATTTATACTTTGAATACATTTTCTACTTTATTAGGCTACTGTCACTGTATTTATGACAGTATTTCTATTTCTTGGATTTAAAAATTATTTTTATGGCTTACTTATAGAGTCAATTTTTGTTACTTTTCATAGGAATCATGAGTAAAATGTGTTCTCCTTTGGGACCTGCATATTTCTGCTTGAATTTCATTTAGAATTTTCTTCCTTGAGCCCTAGCTCAGGCCTGGGGAATGTGTGGGACACCTTCCAGCTACCCTGTGCCAGCGGGACCTGTCTGGTCCAAACCCAGGCACACCACGTGAGACAACCTTCTGCACCCTTGGAACCCCTTCCACCACTCTACGCCCCCCCATGTTCACCGAGTTAGTGAGAACTTCTGTCACATTCTAGGGATGCCCAGATCCAGCCCTAGCACAGGCCTGGGAAGTGTATGAGAGGGCTTCCCCCCTCCCCTAGCCCCTTTGTCCCCTTCAGATGAAGCTCAGGCCTGGCATACAGGTCTAGGGTGAAACTCTGCAGCAGTAGTTCTTGCAGAGACAGAGACAAAGTAGGGGACAGAACCAGCCAGCTAGCCCAGGAGTAGAACATCTTGCCAGAGGGGCACAGTAGGTTCACTCCCAAGGGCTGCAACAGGAAGGAGCTGAGCACAGCAGCCAGACACAAGTCAGGCATAACTGGATAAATTCAAACTTTCTAGATCTACATCTGAATTTCATTAGAAGCTAAGCTTATAACTACAACAAAGCTCTACAACAAAGGTCAGAAGACAGTGCTATACAAAATGACAATGAGAAGGAGCAAAATGCAATCTCAGACTCCAAGCCCACCCATAACAAGTGCACACAACAAATTGAGAATTACATAGCTGAAATCAATGAATCAATAGTGTCTGAAATAATGAAACAACTGCAGAAAGGTATAGAGGAACTCATATTTGAAATAAAAAAGAAATCTCTGAATTAATAGCATCTGAACTAAAGAATCAAATGCAGAAAC
This sequence comes from Ctenomys sociabilis, assembly GCA_004027165.1. Taxonomy (NCBI): domain Eukaryota; kingdom Metazoa; phylum Chordata; class Mammalia; order Rodentia; family Ctenomyidae; genus Ctenomys; species Ctenomys sociabilis. The sequence continues at coordinate 4,811 of PVKA01018139.1, read as the reverse complement.
ATATGGAGGAAAACCAGTGCCCACTCAGAACAAGTGCAGAGGACACTAGCTCAGCTGAAATATATGAAGTAAATAAGCAACAGCAGAAAGGTATAGAGAAACTCAGAGCAGAATTTCTGAAATAAAAAAGGAAAACTAAAAATTCATAGCATCTGAAGGAAAGAATCAAATACAGAAACATATGCAGGAAACCCAAATTGAAAAACACTTAGCAGTAAAAGACTTAACTGCTTCTAAAGAAGACATTGAAAGAAAATAGAAGAGATTAGAAAAATGATGGATTCTTTGAATAAGCAATTCCTCAAAATAGATCACATAAAGCAGAGTCAAAGAGATACAAAGGAACATAAAATCTCAATCACAAGCTTGCAAAACGTTTTGAGTGAAAGTGAAGACAGTTTCAGATCTTGAAGACACTGGTGCAGCTGGTGAAAAGGTAAAAAAAAGATCTCTTAAAAACAACTAGGATGACAAGAAGGAGGAAAATGCAATCTCAGACCCCAAACCCACCCGTAAAAAGTGCAGAGGATATTAGCACAGAAAAATTGGGAATTAATAATTGGCAAAGAATAATTCAAAATTGGGAAAGAATAATTCATCATTTGCAAGATGATGCAAAGATGACCAAGGTGACTAATAGGTATCAATGAGAAAAGAGTCAATATAGATGACATTTAAAAAATATGGGCAGAAGTAATAGCAGAAAACTTCCCAAATATGTGGAAACAATCTGACATCCAGGCGCCTGCCCAGCCCCAGAGACCGGCCAGAGACAGTGTGGCCGACTCCGCCATCCTGTCCATCCCGCCCACGCCCGCCCAGCCAGAGACCGGCCTGAGACAGTGGCTGACTCCAGCGGCCTCCTGGATCACCCACCAAGCTCTCCCAGCGAGAGCGAATTTACAAGACTCACCAGGCTTCCCAGATCAGTGAGAGTGTGGTGAGTCTGAGGGAAAGCTTTTGGCTTCTTCCCACGCGAGCTACGCGGATCCCTGCCCCAACCCCTACAAGCCAGTGACTGGTCTGAAACCTCAGGACCCACTCACCAACATCTCCCTGGATCCCCTGACCTAAAGCCCACTGATCAAGTGGGAATTTGCCCGATTCTCTGGGCATCAAAGGTCAGTGAGTGTAGAACTCCAGGCCCGTCGTGCCTGAGATACATTTCCCAGGGATTACCTGCCTGCCACCCCCCGTGGCCCGGTGACAGCTCCAGGCACACTGTGCCAGAGAAACATTTCCAGGTGATTACCGGTCCCACCCCACAGCCCCAGACCCAGTGCAGGTCAGCCTGGAGTGAGAACTCCAAGCCTGCCACACTGGAGGGACATTCCTCAGCAATCCACGGTTCCACACTATGGACCGAACCCCAGCACAGCCTGGCCTGTGAGTGAGGGCTCCAGGCCCACTGCACCAGAGGGACCTTTCCCAGCATTCTGGGGTTATGGCCTGTAGACCCGGACCCAGCACAAGCTGGCCGGCTCAGTACAGCCTACTCAGTGAATAAGATCATCCACTATCCTTTTGTGAGCCCAGAAAACCCACCAAAGCCCAGGCCCACCCACCTGGGGAATGACCTGGCTGAAAAAGGAGGGCTGACCCCGGGAACCAACAGAGGGGAACCAAAGGAGCTGCAGCAAAAAAGAAACTGAACACAACAGCTAGACCCAGGATAGGAATACCTGGAAAATCTCAAACTTAATAGACTGGCAACCGAATCTCATAACAAGCTAAGGTTATAGCTGCACCAAAGCTCTACACCAAAGGTCAAAGATCAGTGCTATACAAAATGACAAAGAGAAGGGGAAAAATGCAATCCCAGACCTCGAGTCCATCAGGAAGGGCAGAGGACACTAGCTCAGCTGCAACGAATGAACTAAAAGATACAGTAGCAAAGGAACAACAGCAGAAAGCTATAGAGGAAATAAAACGAGAAGTAATTCCCCAAATTAAAGAAGAAATATTTGAATACATAGTATCTGAAATAAAGAAGGAATTCCAGAAATATTGGGTGGAAAAACTATGCTCACCCAGAACAAGTGCAGAGAGCACTATTCCAACTGATATATATGAACTAACAGCATCTGAAGCAAAGAAACAACAGCAGAAAGATCATGAAGAACTCAAAGCAGAAATAAGTTCTGAAATCAAAAAAGAACTTTTTGAAATCATAGGATCTGAAATACTGAAACAAGTCCAGAAATATACAGAGGAAATCCAGCTTGGAAGAAACACAGCAGAAAAAGAATTAATAATTACCTTTAAAGAAGACATGGATAAAAAAATTGAGGAGATCAGAAATATGATGGATTCCTTGAATGAGCAATACAGAAAAGAAATAGAACACATGAAACAGAGTCAAAGTGATATAGAAGAACTAGAAATAGCAATCACAAGTCTACAAAACCGTCTGAGTGAAAGCGAAGACAGAGTTTCACATCTTGAAGATGCCAGAGCAGTAATGAAAAGGTGAGAAAGGATCTCTTAAAAACAACGAGAATTCAGGAAAAAATAATCCATCACCTGCAGGATGATGCCAGAATGAACAATGTGAGAATAATTGGTATCAACGAGAATGAAGGAGTCAATACAAATGACATAAAAAGAATTTGGGGAGAAATAATTGCAGAAAACCTCCCAAATATGAGGAAACAATCCAACATTCAGGTCACTGAAGCATACAGAACACCAAATAACCTCAACCCAAGTAGAAAAACACCGAGACATATAATAGTTAAGATCGCAGAAATCCAACACAATAATAATATACTGAAAGCTTCTAGAGAGAAGAAGGAGCTCACATTCAAAGGAAAACCCATCAGAATTACAGCTGACTTCTCTACACAAACAATGAAGGCAAGGAGACCATGGAGCAGAGTTCTTCAAGTCCTACACGAAAACAAATTCCAGCCCAGACTACTATACCCTGCAAAACTTTCTTTCAAGTTTGATGGAGAAGTGAAATACTTCCCCGACAAAGAACAATTAAAGAATTTCATGATGACAAAGCCATCCATTCACAGGCTGCTGAAAGTGGTTTTAGAGAGAGACCACAATGACCAGAACTCCATGCAAGAGAATGGAAGGAACCCACTAAACAGGACAGTCAATTAAACACAGGTTACAAAGGAGTGAACAACACCAGCTAAATATCATGACAAACATAAGTCAGCACATTTCAATTATAACCATAAATGTAAACGGACTCAATTCCCCAATTAAGAGAAATAGACTGGCACAGTGGATTAGGAAACAAAATTCAACAATATGCTGTATACAAGAAACACACTTAACACAAAAGGACATTCATAGGCTCAAAGTCAAAGGATGGAAAACTATACTACATGCGCCAGCACCTCAGAAAAATGCAGGAGTAGCAATTCTGTTCTCAGGCTCAACTTCAAACCAAGAATGATCAAATGACACAAAGAAGGCCACTATATATTGGTCAGGGCAAAATTCAAGAGCAAGAAGTAACACTCATAAATATCTATGCACCAAACACAGGAGCACCAAACTATGTAAGACAAATCTTAAGGGATATGAAAAACTTAATGTCTAAGAACAGAATCTTAACAGGAAATCTTAACACACCCTTATCTCAAAAAGATAGGTCACCCAGACAAAAAATTAGCAAGGAAGTAGCAGAACAGAACCAGAGCTTGGAACAAATGGACCTGGTGGACATATACAGAGTGTTCCACCCAACCACAGCTGAATACACATTTTTTTCAGCTGCACATGGGTCATTTTCCAAAACAGACCACATACTAGTCCAGAGGTCATGTCTAAGTATACGCAAGGAAATAGAAATTATCCCATGAATACTATCTGACCACAATGCAATGAAATTGGAAATAAATGACAAAAGAAACCAGAAAAACCCACTAAATTCATGGAAACTAAACAACACCCTACTCAGCAATCAATGGGTCACAGAGAAATTCAACAAGAAATTCAACAATATCTACAATTCAATGAAAATTCAAGTACATCTTACCGGAATTTATGGGATGCGATGAAAGCAGTTCTTAGAGGGAAAATAATAGCTATAAACTCACACATTAGGAAAATGGAAAGGGAACAAATTAGCTCCTTAATGTTGCACTTCCAACAACTAGAGAAAGAAGAGCAAATGAAACCCAGAGCGCAAAGACGGGAAGAAATCATAAAGATTAGAGCAGAAATTAACTCAATTGCGATGAAAAAAACAATACAAAGAATCCACAAATCAAAAAGTTGGTTCTTGGAAAAACTAAATAAAGTTGATAAGCCTCTTGCCAACCTCATCCAAAAGAGGCAAAAGAAAATTCAAGTACAAGCAATAAGGAATGAAAAGGGTGAAATCACCACAGACCCACTGGAAATTCAGAAGATTATCAATAGTTACTTCGAGAATCTTTACGCTCACAGAATAGAAGACACAGAAGAAATGGACAGATTCCTCGAAAGTTACAAATTACCAAAACTGAATCAAGAAGATATTACCACTCTCAATAAGCCGATAACAGCCAACCAAATATGAAACGTAATAAAAAGCCTACTGACAAAGAAAAGTCCAGGGCCTGGTGGATTCACAGCTGAATTCTACAAGAAATTTAGAGAAGATATGATCCCCACACTCCACAAACTCTTCCACGAAGTTGAAAAGGAAAAAGTCCTCCCAAAATCATTTCTGGAGGCAAGTATAATACTGATTCCAAAACCAGGTAAAGACGCAACCAAAAAGGAGAACTACAGGCCAATCTCCCTCATGAACATAGATGCAAAAATACTCAACAAAATCCTGGCAAATAGAATACAGCAAATCA